>BLSH010260761.1:18671-36923 GCA_018402905.1 Glandirana rugosa
TGAGGTACGACGTGGTGTCTCGCTGTGTCCTTTATTAAAAACGGACACCGCTAGTTCGTGACCTCTTCGTGGCCTCCCACCGCCCTCCCCCCATCCGCAAGGGAGTGTGACGGACATTCTTACTAGTTCACCGACTTGACTAACAAGAATACCACGTGTTTTAGCGACCGGGATTTTCTACTATAGACCTACTACAGACATCGACGTATACTCCAGCGACCCGCCCTTCACCAATTTGCCATTGAGATGAAAGTACCCTTTTTTATATCGCTTATTTTTTTTATATATCGTTTATGCTTACGATGTGTTCGGTAATGTTTACTAGAAAGGAAAATTTAGACGTCGGTGACAGTAAAATACACATTTTTTGAGGTGTTTTGTATGCCAAGGGTGTACAGAATGCATCCAGGTTGCCATATTGCACTGAAGTTTACATAAAATGACAGTGGCTGCAGATTTAAAAGGAAAGATCATTTGTAATGGCTTGTGTAGCATTCGTATTTGCTATATATTTTTTTTATTCGCTATATTTTTTCCCATGAAAGTAGAGTTACCGTTTAACCACTTCCCGCCCAGCGACCTCATATGCAGCTACAGACATCATCCAGATATCATCTTTTAGGGCCAGCGATTTTGTGCACCATAAGAACAATCAGTTCAGCCACTTGATCATTCTTACAGGCAGTGTGAGGGAACGCCTACCCCCCTCCCGCCACCCTCCGGTGCTTCTCCAGTGCTTGATCGCCACAGGCAAAAATTATTTCCTGTGTCGCTCTGTGGTGCAGCATGGAGTTCAGCCCACTTGATTGTGCTGCTTATCTCTCTCTCCATGTTTTAGCTCTGCTGTACAAGGACTGATATCAAGTCAAATTCAAGCACTTACACTGCTTGTATTAATAAAAAAAGAATAATGATGCATTCATTTTAACAGAGCTGCATTTATTTGTGCACTTTTATGTCAGCCTGGAGCTTATCTTTAGCTGCTTCTGGACCGCCCACTGCACTCTGTGGTGCAACAGGGTGGCCCGATTGCCCGAAACAACGTCCATGTACGTTGTTTCCATCTCGGGTCTAGGGTGTGCGCCGCCTGCGCCAATCAGCGGATCCGGCTGCCACGATGGGCGCCGGGACCCGCCGATCATTCGCTGGAGAGGCAGAATGGCGATCTGGCTATGTAAACAAGACTTCTCTCTTCCTCCAGCCAGTCCACCCCCCACACAGTTAGAAATCCCTCCCTAGGAGTACACTGAGCCCTTTGAGTTCCCATGATGTTAACCCCTGCCAGTGCCATTTATACAGTGAAAGTGCATTTTTTAGCACTGATCACTGTATTGGTGTCACTGGTCCCCAAAAAGTGTCACTGAGGGTCCAATTTGTCCACCGCAATGTTGTAGTCCCACTAAAAATCATTGATCGCCGCCATTACTAGTAAAAGATAAAATAAAAATGGCAAAATGGCATGCACAAATCAATCAATATTGGTTTATTGTGATTATGAAATTGGGATTTTTATTGGTGATTGATGTTATTGGCCTAAACTAATGAAGAAATTAGATTTTTTTTTTTTAATTTATTGGATATGTTTTATAGCAGAAAATATTTTTTTTTTTTCAAAATTGTCAGCTTTTTTTTGTTGCTAGTGCAAAAAATAAAAACCGCAAAGGTGATCAAATGCCACCAAGAGAAAGCTCTATTTGTGGGAAAAAAGAACATAAATTTTGTTTGGGTACAACGTCACACGACAGCGCAATTGTCAGTTAAAGCAACACAGTGCCGTATCACAAAAAATGGCCTGGTGAAACCTTCCTGGGCTGGAGTGGTTAAATGGAAAGGTATGTTTCTTAAAGGGTAACTCCACTTTCACAGGGAAAAAAACTAGCAAATAAAGAAAAATTATAGCATGTACAATTGCAACACAAGTCATATTGTAATTGAATGTTATTAAAAATTACCTTTCCTTTTCAATCTGCAGCTCTGTGATTTTCTGTAAAATGCAATGCAATATAGCTTCCTGGAGGGGTTCTGTACACAGAATGTATACAGAAAGCCCCCCCCCCAAGATATGTCATTTCTGGCTTGTGTTATTGGCTCACCAATTTTACCAAAAGTCTGCACTAAGATACAAGTCAGATTTCAGGACAACATTTTTGGTGAGATACTTTAAATAGGGAATCACGTACGAAGGGATGCAGAGCCTGCAATATTCCTCATTAGAGCCCTGCAGGTTCACAGCTGATTGATAATTATGAAACCACTCCTTTCAGACTCACTTTCCCATATGGGCACAGACAAACACACAGGAATTTCTTCAGTATAACAAAAGGTAGAAATATGCAGCAAAGTTTGTTAAAATTCATATAGTGTACATAGATCACCCAGAGGGGAATGTTTTTTTCTCAACAAAAGTGGAGTTACGCTTTAATAATAAATGATAGAATTACTGGCGTTACAGTTAAGTCTTATGGCATTGGGTCAACTTATTTTAATTATATCTGAAGATTATATATTATAAATAGATGTTTTAGATCATTTTATTTTACTGTATGTATACAGTTTTATTATCACAAATAAAAACGATTACTTGAGCTCTATTGTGTGAAGGCTTTCTTGGAGGAACATTTATATTTATTCCTGAACTTAAGAAATAAGGAAAATATGTACAAAACGATTACACATTGACTTCAGCATGACATTCATTTTCCAGGGTAGGTCCACACCATTCTGCGTTATTTCTTTGTTTGTTAGGCTATCTTGTGGTGAGATTGTGATGCAACCTCAATCATCAATCATTATGTCTTTGTGATAAACATGCTATTTAAAGAAAAAAATAACACGTCAGTGCACTTATATGCAAAATATGATAACAGGGCAATGATGGGATTACAAAGTTGACCTGAATATATTTTTCCCAATTATGATTGATTGTTTGGTAATAATGAAGGAAAGGGACCTGGTAACTAGTTATGGAGAGACAGATGTTTTGGCTGAAGTCTGAAGATGTTATCAGGAAAGGTCTACAATCATGTCTAAATGTAATATCTGTATGTATATAGGTTGCTGAAGCTGGAAGTGTTGAAAAAGCCAACTCAAAGAAGCCTTGCTAAAGAGAACATTCAATAGTTGGGTGTAAAGGACATGACCAGGACCAGGTTCCCATCACCAGATCCTGTAGGCACACAACCTGTTATATGCTATAGAAAACACCCTTCTAGGATCATCTTTTTTTAACAGAACAGCTTTTTTTCTGGTTGTAACCTAGTCTAGAATTTTGTGACAATGGAGTCCATTTACTAAAGGTCAATATACTGTTCACTTTGCAAGGGATGTTGCACTTTGCAAGGGAATTTTCTCAAGAGCTTAGTGAATGAAGTGAAGCTTTGCTGACTTCCATAATCCAACTGTGTGCAAGCAAAAATACTGTTTTTATTTATTTTCCTTGCTTGTGGTTGGGTGTTCTTTGCAAAGTGAAACTTTACCACATTCACTAAGCTCTGGGGTAAATTCCCTTGCATGAAGAAGGCATTACTTTCCTAAACTTAGAGCTTTATAACTTGGCCTGCACCTTACACCATTCACTATATCTACTGCAGTCTGCTATGGTTAGTCCCTGGCAGTGGCGGCCTATCCATTAGGGGCGCACGGGCGCCGCCCCCCCATCCATGCATCCGGCCCCCTAATCTACATACAGGGTTCAGGATGCACGGATTCCACTGGGGGAGGGGGGTTTAACCACTTGCTTACTGGGCACTTAAACCCCCCTCCTGCCCAGACCAATTTTCAGCTTTCAGTGCCTTCACATTTTGAATAACAATTACTCAGTCATGCAACACTGTACCCATATGAAATTTGCGTCCTTTTTTTCCACACAAATAGAGATTTCTTTTGGTGGTATTTAATCACCTCTGGGTTTTTAATTTTTTGTGCTATAATTAAAAAAAGACCGAAAATTTTGAAAAAAAAACATTTTTCTTAGTTTTTGTTATTAAATTTTGCAAATTAGTAATTTATCTTCAGAAATTTTGGCCAAAATTTATAATGTTACCTATCTTTGGTAAAAAATAACCCAAAATAGTGTATATTATTTGGTCTGTGTGAAAGTTAGAGAGTCTTCAACCTATGGTGCAAATCACTGAAAATTGATCACACCTGATGTACTGATGGCCTATCTCAATTCTTGAGACCCTAACAAGCCAGCAAAGTACAAATACCCCCCCCCCCCCCCAAACGACCCCTTTTTGGAAAGTAGACATTCCAAGGTATCTAGTAAGTGGCATAGTGAGTTTTATGAAGTTGTAATTTTTTCCCACAATTCTTTGCAAAATTAAGATTTTTTTTTCAACAAAATTGTCATTGTAACAGGTTATTTATCTCACATGGCATATGCATACCTCAAATTACACCCCAAAACACATTCTACTACTCCTCCGGAGTATGGTGATACCACATGGCTGGGACATTTTTACAGCCTGGCCACATAGAGAAGCTTTTGGGAAATGTGGGAAAAAATGAAAACGCATTTTGTTTACACAAAGTTGTCCATTTATAAGGTATTTCCAACACATAGCATGTGCAAAGGAAAAATGACACCCCAAAATACATTCTATTACTCTTCCTGAGTATGGTGATACCACATGTGTGAGACTTTTACACAGCCTGGCCACATACAGAGGCCCAATATTGAACTAGCACCTTCAGGCGTTTTAGAAGCAGAAATTACACATCTCATCTCTCGACCAACTATTACAATTCTGAAAGCCCTGGAGCACCAAGACAATGGAAACGCCCACAAAATGACCCCATTTTGGAAAGCTAACACCCCAGCATATAATCTATGAGGCATAGTGAGTCTTTTGAACGGTTCATTGTTTTCCAGAAGTTTTTGGAAAATGTGGGGGGAAAAATGAAAACGCACTGTTTTTACACAAAGTTGTCCATTTATAAGATAGCATGTACATAGCAAAAATGACACCCCAAAACACATTCTGCTACTCCTGAGTATGGTGATACCACATGTGTGAGACTTTTACACCGCCTGGCTACATACAGAGGCCCAACGTGCAAGGAAGACCGTCAGGTGTTCTAAGGACATATAGCATTACAAATACCATAAATTACACTCCAAAATGCATTATGCTGAGTAAAGGGTAAACAAAAGATTACCTGTGGTTTTAGTATTGCAGCTGTCCACAGGAGGATAGCACTGGTCCAGGCAGCAGGCAGGGACTTGGTCAGCTACAGCAAACACAATTGTCCAGGCAACCGACAGCGAATGCAATTGTCCAGGCAACAGGCGGGAAAACTGTACATAGTACAGGCAGGGATATTGTCCATATATTGAGTTCAGGATCAGTGCAGGCAGAGATGTTGTCAACAGTGCCAAAATATTGATCCTGGTAGTAGGACAGTGAATGCAATTGTCCAGGCAACAGGCAGGAATACTGTCCATAGTACAGGCAGGGATACTGTCCTTAAACAGTCCACGGTCAGTGCAGGCAGAGATAGTGTCAACAGTGCCAAAATATTGGTCCTGGTAGTAGGACAGCGAATGCAATTGTCCAGGAAACAGGCATGAATACTGTCCATAGTCAGTACAGGCAGCAGGCAAGGATACTGTCCATATACAGTCCAAGGTCAGTGCAGACAGAGATATTGTCAACAGGTCCATAATATTGGTCCTAGTAGCAGGCAGAAACATGGTCCATAGTCCAGATAGCAGCAGAGGTGTTGTCAGTTCATCCGGCAGGCAGAGGCATTATGGCAATAAGTCCTGCAGGCAGAAGCAGGGCCTCGGTCAGGACAGAATGGGGACAGGGGTAAAGGCTTCTCCCACCCAATCTCTTTGAAGCCTCCAAGTCTCCAGACCCTAATCTGGGAGAGAGAAAACAAAAACTATGTTTTCTTCTTCCAGAAAAAAACATTCTGGAGCCCTTCACATATGTCAGACCACTGTGTTGTGAATCCCACTACTCCAGTTGCAGGGTACAAGATCAGTCCAAGAGGCAGGCAAAAAACGTGGTCAAACAGTCCATGGTCAGTTCCAGATCAGGCAAAAGTATGTACAGAATCGGTAGGCAGAATCATGGTCAAATAACAGTCCAGGGTCAGTTCCGGATCAGGCAGAAGTATGTACAAAATCGGTAGACAGAAGCATGGTCGAATAACAAGCCAGGGTCAGTTCCAGAGCAGGCAGTGGCATAAGGGGGCAAACTGGAAAAAGTAACTGAGGAATCATTAATAATTGACTAGGGTGTGATAATGCCAGAAGCAGTCACCTATGCATAGACCTGGTTGTGAAGGGCACTGGACACAATGATAAGTGGTGTCTCTTCTTACGCCCCTACTAGAGCACACCCGGCATCTTTTCTGGCATTTTTGGCCTGTTGGTCTGGGAGGTATTTTATCAGGGAAATGTCGCTCGGAGAGTCTGCTATACACATCGGATCTAATATTTTCTGGTGGGCCGTTGGGGTATAAAAGTGTGGTGACGATATCCTCCTGGTAGCCAAGGAAGGGTTTGGGGTTTATGGTGGAACTGTGATATATGACATAGGTATTTTATATGGCCAAATAAAAAAAATAGAGGGCAACTTTTTTATACCAGTGGTATGTTCTTCTGGTAAATAAATAGGGTTCCAACATTTGATCGTTTAGATCAGGGATATGCAATTAGCGGACCTCCAGCTGTTGCAAAACTACAAGTCCCATCATGCCTCTGCTTCTGGGTGTCATGCTTGTGGCTGTCAGAGTCTTACTATGCCTCATGGGACTTGTAGTTCTGCAACATCTGGAGGTCCGCTAATTGCATATCCCTGGTTTAGATCGACTCCTCCCATGTACAAATTGTAATCGTGGATGCAGGTTGGCTTCTGTATTGGGTCATTTCTTCTGGGGATCTCCATAAATGAATTGTTGTGTATAGACGATAACATATACACATCCCTTCTGTCCCTCTACTTCACAGCCAGAATTTCCTCATTCCGCAGACTCGCCGTCTCTCCTTTCTAAGCCTCATGTTGACGAGTCTTTGAGGAAACCCAATCTGATTTTTTCTGGCTGTGGCACAAGCTGGTGTACTCTTCCTGTAGAGGTTCCGGAATAGGGGAACACGGGTAAACTAGTATAAAAATTATCGACATACAGGTGGTAGCCTTTGTCCAGGAGTGGGTAAATTAGTTGCCAAACGATTTTACCGCTTGCACCTATATAGTCTGGGCAATTAGGGGGATTCAGCTGGGAGTCCTTCCCTTCGTAGACTTTGAAGGCGTAAACATACCCCATGATTCGGTCACACAATTTGTAGACCTTCACCCCATAGCGGGCCCTTTTACTGGGGATATATTGCTTTATTCCCAGCCTTCCTCTAAATTTCACCAGGAATTCGTCAATGCATATATGCTGGTCCGGGGTAAATAATTGGGGGAATATTTCTGAATAATAATTTAGAATTGGGCAAATCTTATAAAGCCGGTCATAATTTGGGGCATTTCGGGGAGGGCACTGGGTATTGCCGTTAAAATGTAGAAATCTCATGACCATGAAAAATCTTGTCCTGTGCATTATTGATGAGAAGACTGGCATGTGGTAGATGGGGCAGGTGGACCAGTAGGAGCAGAGTTCATTTTTGTTGTTAAGTCCCATGCAGAACGTGAGGCCCAAAAAAGTTTTGAACTCTTCCACCGTTACGTCTCTCCACTCATAGGGACGGGCATAATAGGAGGTTGGATTAGCCTGGATGAATTGGTGTGCATATAGGTTGCACTGGGCCACAATGCATGTCCTCTGTAAAAACGAAATCAAAAAAATGAATGGGCGAAAAATTTTCTGTGTCCACCTGGACTCCTGGCTGGGCAGTGAAAGGGAGAATCCTAGCTTCTCCTGAATTAGGAGGAAGCCATAAGGGGTGCTGGAGTGAGTAGGATAGGCCGGCATGAGACCTAACCCTTTGGGGCTGAGGTACAGCGGTGCTGGTGGATGGCACTGGGGTGCTGGTGGATAGCACAGCGGTGCTTGTGGATGGCAAAGCAGTGCTTGGTGGACGATATTGCCTCCTCATCAACACGCCTTTGTCTGATGGGCGGACAATATTCCTCATCTGAGTCCAGCTCTGATTCGTTACTTGAGACCAGATTGTAGGCCACATCAGAGTGAATCAGGCTCAGACTCAGAGGAATCTGCAGGAGAGAGCTCCCCATTGCTCTCGTTGACCGCAAGAATATTGTAGGCCTCCTCAACAGAAAATTATCTTTTTGCCATCGTTGCAGCACTAATTGGCACTGATGACACGTATGGCACTAATGAGGTGATGGGCACTGATAGCACGTGACACTGATGGGACTGACGTTAGGTGACACTGATGAAAGATCAGGTGGCACTAATATGTGGCACTGGTGACAGGTTAGGTGGAACTGGTATGTGGCAATGATGACAGGTCCGGTGGCACTGGTGACAGGTCAGGTGACACTGATGACAGATCAGGTAGCACTGATGATATGGGGCACTGGTGACAGGTTAGGTAGAACTGATATGTGGCACTGATAACAGGTCCGGTGGCACTGACACGTGGCACTAATGACAGGTCAAGTGACACTGATGACAGATCAGGTGGCACTGATATGTGGCACTGGTGACAGGTTAGGTGGAACTGATATGTGGCACTGATGACAGGTCCAGTGACACTGGTGGCACTGACAGCACTGACACGTGGCACTGATGACAGGTCAGGTGGCACTGACACGTGGCACTGATTACAGGTCAGGTGGCACTTTGACACGTGGCACTGATTGATGGCACTGGCACATGAAACTGATGACAGGTCAGATGGCACTTTTTATGACACGTGGCACTGATGGCACTGACACATGACACTGATGCTAAGTGGCACTGACTGGTGGCACTGATATGTGGCACTGACAGGAGGCATTGACAGATGGCACTGACAGATGGCACTATGGTGTGCACAGTTGTGAAAATTGTGTGTTTTCAAACTCACAGCAGCACAGGCAGCTTGGATCGATCCCTCCTCACACAGCGGTGTGTGTGTGAGGAGAGAAGGCAGGCAACAAGAGATGATCTCATAAGTTTACATTTGAGATCATCTCTCATTGGACCTGACGATCACGTGGTAAATGGCCACTGTGATTGGCCATTTACCATGATCTGTGATTGGCTGTGTCCAAGGGACACAGCGATCACAGAAATTCCGGGCAGCGCGCAAAGGGGACGACGTCCATGGACGTCGTCCCGGAAATTCAGATCCGTGCCGGAGCCGTACTTCGGCAATAGCGCGGATCTGGAGGGGTTAAGCACGTGATTAGAGACAGAGGCCCTAATAGGCTTCGAAAAGGGGTGGTCTCAGGGCGCAGAGCACTGTGCTCCGAGCCCACCCAGTTGTGTGACAATACCGAATGAATATCACTATATTGCTATTTTCACACTGAATCTTCTCCCTGCCAATCAAGAAGCAGGTCACGAGACCCTTTCCTGATTAACCAAAACACCAGGCTATCCTAGTGGATGCCTAGGAGGATGAGGAGGGAGGAGAGAGGAGAGTACAGCTGAAGGAGAAGACCCACCGACCCACCAGCCACCACTCTATGGATGGCTCACCCGCAGTGGCACTCCCAGCTTGAACAGGGGAGGGAGGGGAGATCGGAGTGAGGAGGTAAAGAGGCCATCTGTCTCGCGTGGGGGTGGAGGGTTGCATTTATTCCACCCCATAGTAGAATTTCTAAGCTCCCAGACTAAATAAAAACAGTGGGCTGAAATCCCATTAAACTGAATTATGCTGTATTTATCTTAAACTCTGAATAAACATATTTTCAAAAAACAAGACAAAAAAAAGTGGACTTAATTTACATCAGTAAAAAAAACACCTGAATGCCTACAAAACATGGTGTTCATGTGCAAGAGTCCTTACTCTGCCTTTTCTTTTTTCTTCTTTTTGTTAATTTTCTTTTCCTTATTATTTTTTTCTACAGCCTTTACATTTCACCTTCAGATATGAGAAAATTGTTCAAACTTTTATAATATGTCATGACAACCTCCACACCCAGGGGCATATGCATAAGTTTGTGTATGGTATGAAATAAAGACAGATTGGCGCTGCCTATGGGGTGATAACATGTGATGAAAATGCAAGGGTTTAAAGTGATAAGCAATCAATTGTAAAAGCAAAATAGAAATCAACTTGATGATATGTGAAAAATACCCTGATTCCAATCCGTGAATCTGCTGCCGTGACAGGCTCCTATAAATGTAGCCCTAACAGTGTCAGCATCCGAGGCTACCTCGGTAATGATCAACCATGCACAGGTGTATGTGAGACCAACCTGTTGTAGGGGAGAAACCAGCGTGGATGTTCCTGGTATTAATTCAGCTGTCCCGTGTCTCAACCCGCATCCATATACAAGGAGAAAGGAAAAACCACAATGTGTGATAACGTATAACTCAGTGGCACCCAAGTGCCGATCGTACTCACACTTAAGGGAAGTCAGATCGAGCGTTCATTGCTAGCCGCTGTACCGCTGTTAGCAGGGAGATCTTCGTGTCCCATATACAACGATGGTGGGTGAGCGTTGTGACGTCTCAGGCTCCGCCTTATGCGTTTCGTCATCTGACGTCTTCGGAAGCGACGCCATTTTGCTACACCCACTAGCTTATATACCCAACTTATCACTAGGCGACCAATCATCATATGACGGCGGCCATTTTTTAGGAGATCTCGATAGAAGCCTTTAATCATCATCCTTCGCATATGTAAAACTTGTAAAAAATATATAAAAATGTAAACTTTATTAAAGATAATTGTGATATGAGAAAAAATGTATATAAAATGTATATCTATAAAAATGGGGAATTTTAAAACGGAATGAGATAGAAGTGGGATAAAAATAGGGATAAAAATATACAAATGTATGTAAAACAAAAAAACCCAAAAATAACCGAGGATGTTTAAATGCAGAAAGGAATATGGGTGAGTATCTATGTGAAAACCGTATGGAGGAGATGGGGAATCCATATAAATAATATAAGAAGGAAGATATATATATATGTATTATGTAGGGGGCAATGTAAAAAGGCTAAATGTGGAGTGCAAAGAGGAAATTAATAATTGGTAAGGAAGCAATTTTTAGGTCAATATCTATGTTGAGTCCGTCCGGCCTTAAAGTATTTAAAATGTAAATCCATTTTGTTTCATTTTTGGAGATGGCAATAGTCCTGTTCCCACCCCTCCAGTTTTCTTTGATGTGGTCAATAGCATAAAACGTGGCCACAGAGGGGTCCCTGTTGTGCATGTCCCTGAAGTGTCTGGACAAACTGTGGTTCTTGAACCATTTCCGAATATTTTTGATATGTTCACGTATTCTAACATATAAAGGTCTGGTGGTCCTACCCACGTACTGAAGTTTACAAGGATATTCAGTGACATACATGACAAAAGAGCTGGTACACGTGATTAATTGATTGATCTTGTATCTGTTGCTGGTCACAGAGGAAATAAAGCTTTCTTTTTTCCTTGGTTGTGTTGAAGTTGCTTTGCATGGGAGGCACTTCCTACATCTGAAGAAACCTTTCAACTCTGGAAATAATTGAACATCATTGGGAGGGTCCAGGGCGTGATGTACTAACCTATTCCTTAGACTTGGGGCTCTTCGATATATAAAACTAGGTTTTGCAGGCAAAAGGTCTTTTAGAGTGCGATGGGCCAGTTTTTCCTAAAAAAAAATTCTACTAATTTGTATTCTCTGTTAAATCCTGTAAGAAAAGCAAAATCCATATTTTCATTCCTTTTAGGTCTTTTCACAAAGAGGGTGTGTCTATCCAACTGTCCTATTTCATCTTTCAACTTGTGTAGGTCCTTTTTTTTGTATCCTTTCTTGGAAAACCTATTGATTAGCATATTGGCCTGGACATGATAGTCTTTATCCTGTTTACAATTCCTCCGTAGTCAAATTAATTGTCCCTTAGGTACATTGTTGATCCACTTCGGGTGGTGGCAGCTATTTGTGGAGATATATCCATTACGCTCTGTCTTCTTGAAAAAGGTCCTTGTGCCCAGGTTTCCTCCATCCTTAAAAATCTGCAGATCCAGGTAATTTATGGTATCCTGGTTCCAGGTACCCGAAAAGGTGATGCCATATTTTTTATTATGAATCTCTTCCATGAACCTTCTCAGTTCAGCCTCATTGCCACTCCAAATCATAATAATGTCGTCTATGTACCTTTTATAAAATTTCAGTTGTGGTCTGGGAATATTATGAATCTGCTCCTCTTCCCATTTATTCATAAAAACGTTTGCCACGCTGGGTGCGTATTTAACGCCCATGGCTACACCTTTTTTCTGTACATAGTAGACCTTCTCATACCAAAAATAGTTGTGGGTCATAGCTAAATCGAGTCCCTCTTTCAAATATTGTATCTGCTCCTGTTTGAGTTCTGTAAAGTTCTGTAGGGCCCACTCTGCAGCCTCTAGACCGTCCTTTTGTTTGATGTTGGTGTATAAAGCATTCACATCTATTGTGACCAGCCAATCCTCTTTATCTACATTAACCACTTGCCGACCGCCGATCGGCATTTGACGGCGGCAAAGTGGCTCTGTAAGGCGAATCGCCGTCATCTGATGGCGGCCGCCTGATCACGCACAGTGAGTGCGCGCGCGCGCCGCCGGAGGCGCGCCCACGCGCTCACAGTGTCCGGGGGGGGGCCAGGGAGCGGGTGCGGCGGAGTTGATCTCCGCCGGCCACCCGCGATGCCCCCCGGAGTGAAGGAACGGAGGTCCGTGTATGTAAACACAGACCTCCGTTCTGTGAAGGGGGAAGGGCTGTGATCACAGCCTTCATGTACATGGAGGCTGTGACCACTTCCCTTCCCCAGCTAGGGCAGTCCCCCCACAGTTAGAACACGCCCAGGGAAGACTGTTAACCCTTAGAGCGCCCCCTGCAGGTTAACCCCTTCACTGCCAATGGCATTTACACAGTAATCAGTGCATTTTTATAGCACTGATCACTGTATAAATGCCAATGGTCTCAAAAAAGTGTCAAAATGGTCCGGCATGTCCGCTGAAATATCGCAGTACCGCTAAAAATCGCAGATCGCCGCCATTAATAGTAAAAAATA
The DNA here is from genome assembly GCA_018402905.1 of Glandirana rugosa. NCBI lineage: Eukaryota > Metazoa > Chordata > Amphibia > Anura > Ranidae > Glandirana > Glandirana rugosa. Next base: position 31,788 of record BLSH010260761.1, read on the forward strand.
AAAACCCCAAAAATGAATTCTCATCATTCGTAAACGCGACCACTTTTGCGCAAACCAATCAATAAACGCCGATTGCGATTTTTTTTTATCACAAATATGAGGAAGAATATAAGTCAGCCAAAACCGATGAAAAAAAATGTTTTTTTATTTTTATTTTTTTGGATTTGTATTTTAGCAAAAAGTAAGAAATTTGGGTTTTTTTGCAAAATTGTCGCTTTTCTTTTGTTTATAGCGGCGATCAGAAATGACACAGTGGTGATCAAATACCACCAAAAGAAAGCTCTATTTGTGGGAAAAAAAGGACGCAAATTTTGTTTGGGTACAACACCGCACGACCGCGCAATTGTCAGTTAAAGCGACGCAGTGCCGAATCGCAAAAAGGGCTCCGGTCCTAAAGCTGGAAATCCTTCCGGGGCTGAAGTGGTTAATATCTTTCAGTTCCTCCATTAGGAGACTACTGTCTCGTAAGTATGACCTCCCCCAACCAACTGTAGGGTGGAGGAATTCATCCAGGTACTCCCCCAATCTAGAGAAAAGGGAGTCCACTCCACTGATAATGGGTCTACCCTTGGTTCCTTGGTTGTGTTGAAGTTGCTTTGCATGGGAGGCACTTCCTACATCTGAAGAAACCATTCAACTCTGGAAATAATTGAACATCGCTGGGAGGGTCCAGGGCGTGATGTACTAACCTATTCCTTAGACTTGGGGCTCTTCGATATATAAAACTAGGTTTTGCAGGCAAAAGGTCTTTTAGAGTGCGATCTGACTGTAAAATGGGCCAGTTTTTCCTAAAAAAAATTTCTACTAATTTGTATTCTCTGTTAAATCCTGTAAGAAAAGCAAAATCCATATTTTCATTCCTTTTAGGTCTTTTCACAAAGAGGGTGTGTCTATCCAACTGTCCTATTTCATCTTTCAACTTACGCAGGTCCATCTTTTTGTATCCTTTCTCGGAAAACCTATTGATTAGCATATTGGCCTGGACATGATAGTCTTTATCCTGTTTACAATTCCTCCGTAGTCTAATTAATTGTCCCTTAGGTACATTGTTAATCCACTTCGGGTGGTAGGAGCTATTTGTGGAGATATATCCGTTACGATCTGTCTTCTTGAAAAAGGTCCTTGTGCCCAGGTTTCCTCCATCCTTAAAAATCTGCAGATCCAGGTAATTTATGGTATCCTGGTTCCAGGTACCCGAAAAGGTGATGCCATATTTGTTATTATGAATCTCTTCCATGAACCTTCTCGGTTCAGCCTCATTGCCACTCCAAATCACAATAATGTTGTCTATGTACCTTTTATAAAATTTCAGTTGTGGTCTGTGAATACTATGAATCTGCTCCTCTTCCCATTTATTCATAAAAACGTTCGCCATGCGGGGTTCGTATTTAATGCCCATGGCTACACCTTTTTTCTGTACATAGTAGACCTTCTCGTACCAAAAATAGTTGTGGCTCATATATTGTATCTGCTCCTGTTTGAGTTCTGTAAAGTTCTGTAGGGCCCACTCTGCAGCCTCTAGACCGTCCTTTTGTTTGATGTTGGTGTATAAAGCATTCACATCTATTGTGACCAGCCAATCCTCTTTATCTACATTAATATCTTTCAGTTCCTCCATTAAGTGACTACTGTCTCGTAAGTATGACCTCCCCCAACCAACTGTAGGGTGGAGGAATTCATCCAGGTACTCCCCCAATCTAGAGAAAAGGGAGTCCACTCCACTGATAATGGGTCTACATGACCCTCACCCACCATCGTTGTATACGGGACACGGAGATCTCCCTGCTAACAGCGGAACAGCGGCTAGCAGTGAACACTCGATCTGACTTCCCTTAAGTGTGAGTACGATCGGCACTTGGGTGCCACTGAGTTATATGTTATCACACATTGTGGTTTTTCCTTTCTCCTTGTATATGGATGAGGGTTGAGACACGGGACAGCTGAATTAATACCAGGGACATCCACGCTGGTTTCTCCCCTACAACAGGTTGGTCTCACATACACCTGTGCATGGTTGATCATTACCGAGGGAGCCTCGGATGCTGACACTGATAGGGCTACATTTATAGGAGCCTGTCACGGCAGCAGATTCACGGATTGGAATCAGGGTATTTTTCACATATCATCAAGTTGATTTCTAGTTGGCTTTTACAATTGATTGCTTATCACTTTAAACCCTTGCATTTTCATCACATGTTATCACCCCATAGGCAGCGCCAATCTGTCTTTATTTCATACCATACACATCCATACACCCGTGGTGTTTGAGACAGGGCTGCGCCTCTGTAATAATTAACAACACACACTGTAACGGGTCTTACATTTCATTTTCTTTTATTTGTACATTTTCTTATTTTATATATTCTGCATATTTTGTATATTTTATCCATCACGTTTTTCACTTGTATCACATACAAGCATTTTCACTGAAGTCACATTCACATTTTATTGTTTGCACACTAGCACTTTTCTGGCAGCGCCGTTTGCCATTTCAAATCGCACATTTCATATGCATAAGTTTAATATGTACGGCTTATTGTTCATGCTGTTGGCGTGTAAATGTCACCATTTTATCATCCCGTGAACAAATTGTACAATTCCTTTCTTATAATATATATATATATATATAAATAAATTCAATAAAATGTTTAAATGTTTTTTTCTGCAAGGATCATGGTTTGCTGATGACATTCATAGGACCCGTTATCACTCCCCAAAAAGACCATATTGAATTGGTTTATAACCGTTGAGGAAAATCAGCTGTGCATGGCAACCAATCAGCTCCTTTCTTCAACTTGTTTAGTCCCGTTTTCATAAATTCCTCTCTGTCCTTTTGTGTCCATATCTTATAGATAGATAACCAGGTCCAATCATAGTCCAAAATAGTAGGCCCAGTCGAAGCCTGACATACCATATGTAGGATGGTTCTTTAAATGGATTCCATTGACCTAGTTTAAAAACACAACATTTTTTTCCAGAATAACTGTAGAAAATGCATATGCACTGCAATTATTCATAGGCCTGATATATTTTTGGTCATCAATCCAAGCAAAAATTATCCTTACAAAGGTTGTAGCATATATATAGTTGTGATAATGATCCAAACAGTTTTGCTGGTACCTGCTTAGCTTCTTCAAGTCAACCCACTGACACCTATTGGAGGGTTGTCATGAACATAGTGGACTCTCTGATAAATTTTTGGTCATCAATCCAAGGAAAAGTTCTCCTCACACAAGTTGTAACACAAATATAGTTGTGGCAATGATCCAGTTTTGCAGGCAACTGTTTGGCTTCTTCGAGTACAACCATTTGACACCCATTGGTGGGTTGTCACGGAGATAGCGGACCCTCTGATATATTTGTGGTCATCAATTCAAGGAAATGTTTTCCTCCTTGGCTGAGGGAGTTCACCCTAGGGACTTTCAGGCAGCATCCAAAATGAATTAGAGATTTTCTTACATTAAAATCTTTTATTTATGTCAAAGTACAGTATGTCAGCCAGTTAGATGCCATGATGCGTTTCAGCCCTACATTATGTCGTGGTCTTCTTCAGGGGTTTTTTGGCTTCTTCTAAAAAACATTAAACAACTCAACATATTCATATTACAATGTATATTCATATATACCGTCTATTGTGGTGCATATATTTACCGCTCAGTAGTGCAGTTGGAAAAGCAATCCCGATTGACCAGAGAAGTTTTCAGTGGTTAAGGAGTCCTCAACAGCTATCCCCGTCTTCCCCAGGGGCAAGACTGGGATCCCAAGGGCTTGCAAGGAGTCACAAACTTGACACCTCCAGGAGAGAAGAAGAGCGGCACACCCATGATGCATTCTAAATATTAAAGTTCAATGAGTAAAAGTATATATGCAATATTGCACAAATGCAGAAAAGATGACTAGAAATGCCAGAGCTACCTCCTTTTAGAGGAAAGTATTTTTTATGATTTTTATAACAATATGTAACATAGATGTATGAATATTATTATTAACATCATTAATAATAATATTCATACATCTATGTTACATATTGTTATAATTAGAGGTTGGTGGATGTTAGAGACCTTGCACTCCTCCACCTTGCATTTGAGGATGCCCCACAGATGCTCAATAGGGTTTAGATCTGGAGACATGCTTGGCCAGTCCATCACCTTTACCCTCAGCTTCTTTAGCAAGGTAGTGGTCGTCTTGGAGGTGTGTTTATCATGTTGGAATACTGCCCTGCGGCCCAGTCTCTGAAGGGGGGGGGATCATGCTCTGCTTCAGTATGTCACAGTACATGTTGGCATTTATGGTTCCCTCAATGAACTGTAGCTCCCCAGTGCTGGCAGCACTTTTGTCGCCCCAGACCATGACACTCCCACCACCATGCTTGAGTGCAGAGGCGGCTCTCCAATTAGGCAAATTAGGCGGTCGCCTAAGGCCTCGCACTTACAGGGGCCTCGCGACCGCCTAATTGAAGAGCCGACTCTGCTGACACAATGCCGCTGCACTCCGGTCTGCTGCACGTATTACTGCCTGTGAGCTTCATGGCCAGGCAGTGGGGAAAGAGAGACCTAAGCCGTGGCTGTGTCTTGGGGAGGAGGCGGGACCAGCACGGTATGTCCGAGGCTGCAGAAGGGGAGGACAGTCAGAGGCGGCCGGACATGAAGATAACTCCCCCCCCCCCCTCGGCACACACTACTTAGTGATCTGTGGAGTGATCCCTTCCCCGCACACCAGGAGGAGCCATTTTCTGGTGTCTACTAAGCAGTAGCGAGGAGGGGAAGAGGAGGGTCCCGCCGGGGAGGAAGCATCGCCAGGGCTGGATTTAGCTGATGGCAGCCGGAGGTAAGAAAGGAGAGGTGTGTGGGCCGCCCCTCTCTGGGACTGTCAATCAAGGCGTGTGGGGGGGGGATCCGGGGCTGCAGGGAGAGAGAGAGAGAGATGGCTACTGTGCCACAACCCCTATTGCAACCAGCTATTGACAGCATGGGGGAGAGCCAGCCCCCCGCCCCTGCTCCTCCAGCATCCCTCAGTCACAGCTGAGGCTCACACTTTTGCAAATGACACTGGCCCCCCCTCCTCCACCACAGCCACCTCTGTACCCCCCTCCTCCACCACAGCCACCTCTGTACCCCCCTCCTCCACCACAGCCAC
>BLSH010260762.1:11947-26625 GCA_018402905.1 Glandirana rugosa
AGACCGGAATGCCCGTTAATTCATGCTGCGGTTATTGACCAACAATTCCAGGTGGGGAGGGTATAATTCCAACATCAGTACCTATGTAGTCAGCGACATCCTTAAACCTGCCAGCATAGACGTAGGTGTCACCCTTATTCGGAAAGGGGTACCACGTGTACATGGACAATTATTACACGAGCGTGCCACTTTTTAGCAAGAAGTTTGATCTTCAGATTGGCGCATTTGGCACTGTGCAATCTAATCACTGGGGCTTACCCCAATAGCTGGTAGAATCCTGTCTTAGACAGGGGAGAGAGCCTGCTTGAAGTGTAATAATTTGCTTGTGGTGAAGTGGAGGAACAATCGGAATGTTTTCGTTCTGACCTCCCTTCATGCAGATACGACCGTCCAAATTCCTACAGCGACTGATGTATCCATGACTACAACCTTAATATGGGAGGGGTGGACCTTAACAACCAGTTATTGGCGTCGTACTTAATTGCCCGTAAGGCCAGATGCTGGTACAAAAAAGTGTCTGTATATTTATTCCAATTGGCTTTGCTGAACGCTTATGTGTAGAGTTGAACGGACACCTGGATGTTCGGGTTTGGCCGAACTTCGCTGAAAAGTTCGGGTTCGGTACCGAACTTGACCCCGGACCCCAAACCCCATTGAAGTCAATGGTGACCCGAACTTTTGGGCACAAAAATGGCTGTAAAAAAGTCCTGGAAAGGGCTAGAGGGCTGCAAAAGGAAGCAAAACGGGGAGTAAGAGTAGGACAAGTGCCCTGCAAACAAATGTGGAGAGGGAAATAACTTAAAATCACATAAAAAAATAAAAATGGGAGGAGGAGGTGCATGTGGAGTAGGAGCCTAGAGTTTGACTAGGCTGTGACCATGGCGGTGTAGGTGGAAGTGGCGGTGGAAGAGGAGGAGGAGGGAGCCAACACTGTTTTTTGTTTGTTTTTTTTTCTAATTGGGGTAGCCCCCAAAATATTGAGACAGATTAAAAAAACCCAGGCCCTCAGACTTTTGCCACAGTTCCCCCCACAACATAGGGGAGATCCCCCCCTCTATTGAGGACTGAGATCCCTGCATTCCATTGGGTGAATACTCCCTCCACCTGAACAAAGCCTCAGACACCCCCTTACTTTTTGGGGGAAACAGGCACAGGCCCCCTGCTAGCTGAACACCTGGGTTCATCATACAGCTGCCACCTGGCCTGTAATACCTAACATCCGGTGTCTCATTATCTAGCTTCACCCCTATCACCCATTCTCAATACAAGACGCTTTCACCATTGGACCATCCCCAATGTATGCTACAGCGTTCAGAAGGGACATTTCAAAACACCCAAACTTCACTAGCCAGCCGTCGAAAACTAATCCTATGCCCTCTGACATACAATTGTCTCCCAAAGACAACCCCGAGGACATGGAAGTGGGAGTAGATGGGGGATCCCAAATTCTCCCGGCCCAAGCCCCACCAGCCCCTGGGACCTCTGAACTCCAGATCTCTTCCCCAGCTTCCACAGTCTCTCTTCTGGAGAGGACCTTAGACTAAATGTTCGTCTCCCCGGACGGGGTCCGCTCCCCAACCCCAGACACCCCAGGTTTTTCTGGGCCCCCCCCCCCGCTACAGTTCACTCAGACCTAAAATTTATGATGGAAACCTTTTCCAAGATGCTCTCGAAGGGTTTGGCCCAAACAGCTTCACAAATAACATCTACTATTCAAACAGATCTGCAAAACCTAGGCACCAGGATTGACATCATTGAGCAGAGAACTGATCAAACGATTGCAAAAGCGAACCAAAATACTTCTTGGATTCAGGACCTCCAGGACCAACTGGACACAGCACTCTCCAAGATAGAAGATCTTGAAAATCGCTCTCGTAGGTATAACATCCGGATCAGGGGGCTCCCTGAATCCATCACAGATGTTCGAAGTACAGTTCGATCTTTCATTAAGGAAATCATCCCGAACATCCCAGATCATCGATTGGAACTAGACAGGGCCCATAGAGCCCTTCAAGCTCCCCGCTCAGACGGTCTCCCTAGAGACGTCATAGTGAAACCTCACTTTTTCGCTGTAAAAGAAGAGATAATGAAGCTCTCCAGGAACTCCCCCCATTTAACGTTCCAAGGTCATTCAATTCAAGTTTTCTCTGACATTTCGCCAACTACTATCCAGAAGAGGAGATCGCTCAAACCCCTCCTAGAGGTTCTTTCACAAAAGTCCATCAAGTATTGGTGGTCCTTCCCATTCCGTTTATCCTTCTCCTTTAAAGGTAAAAACCACGGCTTCTCCACATTTCATGAAGGGGAACATGCTGGTAAAACTAAACCTAATTTCCTTGGACCCGGATTCCTCCCTCTTATCCAAAGCAGCAGGGCCAGCCAAACGCCCGTCACCATAGAGCCCAATCCCTCCAATCTGGCGTAACCAACACTCCAAGAGATCCAAAGACTCACACCCACCCTGACCCCCTTCCCTATTTTTTGGGGACTCACCTCCTGGACTGGGAAACCTTTCCATAGACCCCAAGGCGGGCATGCAGATGACTTGAACCCCCCCGGAAGCCCTCAAATTGAGGGAACTTTATTACATACTCCTCATTTGTCCGAACAGCCTTATATCTGTTTTATTGCATACTCGGTTTATTCTTGCTCCACCCCTGGGAATTGGTGGACTATTGCTATATCTATCATTTTTGCTGGGGTGGCCCTCGGTGGGTAGGGGGTGTGATGCCCCTTTGGGCTGTCCCTCCCCCTCCCCTCCGTCGGGTGCCCCCCTTTCATTGGAAGGTCCCTGGGGACCCATTCTTTGTATTATCCGTTTATCTTCTGTGTACTGCCAACATGTGATACTGTCATAGTTATGCAATTTGGGTTGTCATAGGGGAGAGGCGGATAGCATGCTCCTCCCTCTGCTGTCGGGTCTTACCTCATGGTTCCCCCGAGAGTAGAAGTGACTCTGTCTGTCGGGCAGACGTTATTGGGTTGGTCTCGGGTCTGGGTCACCGGTTTTCTGGCCCCAATCCCTAGACCACTGAGGGGAATGTTGGACTTTCTCCACTCCCCTCTCCTTTGTTTTTTTTTCTCCAGCTTCTCTTCCTTCCTTGTTTATTCTCTTCCAGGCACCAGGGCGACGCCCCCCCAGGGGACACGGCATCCTTCAACTATGGCCCAAGATCGCTCCCAGAGCTATCGCCTTAATACCGTCGAGGAGGGGTAAGTTTCCCAACATTTATTCTTATACTCTTCTCAACCTAGACCATGGCTTCCCCCACTAATTCCCAGGGCTGCCTAAAAACGAAGGAAGTACTTTCAGACAGCCCACTCACAGCACATAGATGTCCTCCTCCTTCAGGAAACCCACTTTCCTTCACAATTCAACCCCAAGTTTCTTCATGCAAGCTTCCCACAATTCTATCTAGCGAATGCAATGGATAAGACGAGAGGGGTTGGCATAGTTTTCGCTAAAGGCCTCGGATTTCTTTCTTGGAAAGAAATTCGGGATCCTGAGGGAAGATTTATTCTCCTGATTGGAGAACTCAGGGGACTCACCTATTCATTCCTTTCCTATTATGCTCCGATTACTGGACAAGTCAAGTTTTTTCAAACAATGTTTGACTCCCTATCGCCCCACTTTGAGGGGCCCTGATTTTAGGTGGGGACTCCAACATTATGCTTGACGTTATGTTGGATAAGTCGGGCCCAATTCGGACTAGAATCCTCCAACCCCCAAAAAGAGCCTTAAAATCGCAAAACTCCTAAATTCATTGGGCCTGGTGGATACCTGGAGGGAACTAAACCCTAATGTGAAGGACTACACACATTTCTCAGCTCCTCACAAAACTTTGGCCAGGATTGACCACATTTTCGTGAACGCTCCTTTTATCCCATTTCTCTCTAACTCTCTTATAAAAGACTCCCCGCTATCCGACCACTCAATGGTAATTCTCCTCTTTAGACCTCAGGGGGTTTCGGGCCCTAGACCACAGTGGAGACTGAAGGAATCCATCCTAAATAATCCGGTCCACGTTACACTACTAGGGGAGGATCTTACAGAGTATTTCAGGCTAAACTCGGGGCCAGAAATTTCACATATGACTCTTTAGGCTGCCCACAAAGCAGTTATAAGGGGTAAAATTATGCTCCTTTCAGCTAAGTTTAATAAACAGAGAAAGATCGACCTAGTCAACCTAGAGCGGGAATTTCACAAACTCGCTAAAACGCACAAAAAAACTCGACCCCGCAGACTAGGGCTAATTTAGAGGCAGGTAGGGCGGCCTTAAACTTAGCTTTAACCACCCAAGCTCAGAAACAAGAACAATGGTCTAAAGCCCAATTTTATCTCAGAAAAGATCAAATAGGTCCTAAATTAGTGGCCAGACTCTCTCCGAAACTCAGAACGTTCTCTTTCCCTAAGATAAGAGACCCCTCTGGGACCCTAACACAGGACCCTCTCAAGATCATGTCCTCTTTCCATGAGTTCTACGCTAAACTCTATAGTTCGGAGTTCCAGGCTTCATCCCCAGTCCTATCTAAATTTCTCAATAATATTCCCCTTCCTACTTTGTCCAAAGACCATCGCCTTGCCCTAGAAGCCCCGATTTCGGAGTCTGAGGTTCTCAAAGTAATTAACCACCTTAAAGGGGGGTCTGCCCCTGGCCCTGATGGGCTTTCAACAAGATATAACAAGCAGTTCGGACCCATCCTAGTCCCTTATTTAACCAACTTTTTCAATTCCCTACAAGAGGGAACCCGGGCCAGCCCGGATCTTAGCTCGGCCAATATCTCGGTCATCCCGAAGCCAGGTAAGGACCCCTCTGATGTCTCTAACTATAGACCTATCTCCCTAATTAACAATGACCTCAAAATTCTAACCAAAATCCTGGCCAACAGACTGGCGGCCTTTATAGGAGAGTATATTCACAAAGACCAGGTTGGATTTATCCCTGGTCGTCAAGGGCCCGACCAAATACGTAGAGCAGTGGACCTCATCTCTCTCCTTAGATCTGGATGGGATGGGGGCCCCCCTCAAGAGGGCTTCATTCTCTCAGTAGACCTGCAGAAAGCGTTTGATACAGTAGAATGGCCCTATCTCTTTGAAGTCCTGGGGCGCTGGGGCTTTGGCCCTCGTTTTCTTCAGACTCTGACCGCTTTATACTCCAACCCTAGAGCGAATATTAGACTGCAAAACTTTCTCTCGGACCCTTTTTCCATCAATAGGGACACCAGACAAGGGTGTCCGCTATCCCCCCTAATATTTGCAATCGCTATGGAAACCCTGGCGATAGCCTTAAGGAAAAACCCAGACATAGGAGGGGTGAGATGCGGTCCACAAACCCATAAATGCGCTCTATTTGCTGATGATCTCTTACTTTTTATTACCTCCCCTCTTGTCTCTATGCAAAACATCCTTAAGACCCTGTGGGAATTTGGAGAAGCTTCGGGGCTAAAGGTTAATATGTACAAATCAAAAGCACTTAATGTCAACCTCCCTGAGTCAACAGTTCAACTTCTCAAAGACAGGTTCCAGGTTTCCTGGAGTCCAGACCACATTCCCTACCTGGGAATAAAGCTATCAGCTAAATGGGATCAACTTTATCCCATAAATTACCCACCTTTATATAAACAACTTACAGAGGACATAGATTGCTGGAGGAAACTTAACCTCACCTGGCTCAGTAGAATAAACGCGGTTAAGATGACTCTCCTACCTAAGATCTTATACTTCTTTTGGCCCTACCCATCCAGATTAGAAAACCACAGCTCCTTAAACTCCAATCAACAATCAAAAAATTTGTCTGGGGTAATAAGGGCTTTCGTTGCCCTGCTGAGGTTCTCTGGAGAAGTCGCAAACAAGGGGGACTAGGGCTCCCTAACCTCTGGAGATACTTCCAAGTAGCACAACTCGCACAATTCTCCTCGATCTACGCAAAGAGCAATAGACCTGACTGGGTGGGAATTGAGAGACAGGCAACCCCTCTAAATACTCTAGACTACCTGGTGTGGGCCAAACCCAAATCAAGACCCTCAATTTTATCCCCTACGCTCTCTCACTCAATAGCCCTTTGTGATCACTTATTTAACACGACCAAACTGGTATCCCCTTCTAGACCCCTAAAACATCTTTTCAACAACCCTCGGTTTCCCCCAGGTCAGGATATCAAAGCCTTTTCCTGGTGGACTAACAAAGGCCTATACAGAATAGGACACTTTTTATCACCGGCCGGTCCTATCTCCCTTGAACATTGTTTCAATAGTCTAGATATGCCACCTGTGGAACAATTCCGCTTCCATCAGATACACCACTTCCTTGTGACGATTTGGAGATCCTCCCAGTCCTCCGGTGCTATTTCCCCTTATGAAAGTTGGTGCTCTGAAGGCCCTGCCCTAAAAGGGGGAATCTTGATTATTTACGCAAGTTTAATAGACTCCCCTGAGAAACCCCCTTATGCCAAAATTGGGAGAGGGACTTGGGCCTGAGTTGGAACGAGGACCTCTGGTTCTCTCTTTTTTTGAAATCCTTCAAAGGCATGATTAACATTTCCTTGATGGAAGCGAGTGTGAAGGTAATTTCCCGGTGGTACCTGGTACCCACCCGACTCTCATCCATGTTCCCAAACTCCTCCCTGCTGTGCTTCAGAGGCTGTCAAATTCAGGGCTCCTATCTTCATACTTGGTGGGAATGCCCCAAAATCTGAGGATTCTGGAATAGAATTTTTACTCTACTAAGGTTGATGACAGCCCAACCTATTCCTCAATGCCCGCAGATAGCACTACTAAACCAAAGACCAGAGGGCCTGTCCAAGTCCCTAGTCAAATTAACTCACTTTATCTTATTGGGAGCCAAACTCACCCTGGCGAAAGCCTGGAAAAAACCCTATGTCTCCTTCAATGCGGCTAAAAGGAAAATCAACTGGATCATGTCCCAGGAAAAAATCGCCAATATTCTCCTCGACTCCTCCACCAAATTTGATATCGTATGGGACCCTTGGATGACATATCTCAACCGGACCCCCCAAAACAAGTTAATGACCCTGGTGGGTGCCTCGTCCTGATGCCTTCTTCGCTCCATACCTTTTATATCCCCTAGTATCTATTGCCTATCTTCTGCCTCTTCTTCTACTTTCCCTCTCTCTCTTCTCATCTCCCTAATGCTCCCCTTTGGTTCCTTCCTTTTGGTTCCTTTTTTTTCTTTCTTCTTTTCTCCTAGACTTTCATAATCAGTTTGATATTCAAAAGAGATAGACTATTGGTCAACGCTACTTAAGGTTAACCCTCACCATATTTTTATATTTATGTTCTCAACTAGTTTGTTATTGTAACTGTTTTGTTCGCCTATTTAGTGGGACACTCCAGCCCTGGCAAGACCCCAGCCCTGACGCAGCTAGTTCCCTTTTGGGGCTCTGGGCTCGGGAAAGATTCAGGGTTATGGAGTCTTCCATCGATGTTTCTCTTTCAGACGAAAACTCTCATTTACCTCTGTTAATGTTGTTTGATTGAAATACCCTTCATTCCTGGGTGAGGCCTTACCTTACCTTTTTCTTGTATAAACTATTGTACTTGATAAAATCCAATAAAATTATTTTAAAATAAACTGTTAACTTTTAACTGTTAAACTTTACCTTTAACCTGCTCAGTCTTTCAGGACTCAACCACCAAATATCTGTACCAACCACCAGATACCACCAAATGTGGGTGACAAGACCCCGATATAGTTAGAGTGACAGCAAAGGGAAAGTAGGAAGGAAGTTAACAATTTGATTGAGAGGCCAAACTGGTGCACAAAACCATAGATCTTGAAACTTATAAAAGAAAAAAAAACTTGTATCCTATTGGTTGATTAATTCACCTTAAAATTTCAGCTTCCATCTTTTTTTTTTTTTTTTTTTCATCTGCCCAGGGTCAACGCAGTGAGGGTTACCTCTTTTCTTGGACAAGGTACCTAAAATATATAATGCTGCATATAATACCAATTTGATTAAAACACTTAACCATAAAAATAATACAGAAAGGAAAGTAGGGATTGGTTGCAGAGGGTGAAAAGCTCCAGGTGCTTTTAGATTTTTTGAGCTGTGAAGGCCCTTCTTATTGCTCCCAAGATCACATGCACACCAGAAGCACACAGAAATATTTTGTTACAATTTGTACATTTTCAGGATTAGTGCTGCCTGCTAACTATGAACTTATTCATGAAAAACAGGGGAGAAAACTGTTACTCAGCAAAAAATATCTGACTTTACAGATACAATATAGAGTGAACAAAACTCATTATAAAACCCCATAATTGTTGGGACCTCTTCAAAGGGATATCCAACCCATTTTGATCATACAGAGACACAGGGGCAAGTTAAGGTATAAACATGTTGACATGAGCGTGTTGACATAGAAATGTGTTGACGCAGCACATGAGACAGCTTGTTGGACTTTTTCACAAGATGGAACTGTAAAATTGTTGAACGTTTATTTTTTTCAAATATAACATTTATTAACTTCGAGCAGGAGCAAAGTCCTACATCAAAATAGCCATGAGATACAAAGAATTCTTGTACATATAACAATGCTACGGTATATAGTATGTCACATCCTAAAGTACTTAACTAAGAATGTTGTCCGTATGACTGTGTGTCCCATGAAGGACTACTTCTAGAACATAGAGTATCTCCGGTTCTCTATCCCAGGTAATCATCTGAAAAAATTGCAGTGCTAGTACCCAAACCTCAGTTTCCGTTATCTAGCAATAATGGGAACAGAGCGGGGGGGGGGGGAACAATATGGAGGGGGGCAGCAAAACATAAGTAGGTATAGGTAGAGAGAGAGGTTGAAGGGAAAGAGAGGGGAAAGAAAAGTAGGTTGGTGGGGAGGCGATGGAGCTGGGGACCGCGGGTATCTATCAGTGCTAGTTGAATTCATAGTGATCATCATTCCAACATGGTTTTGCCTTCATCAGATAGTAGGAACATGTTCCACAATCCCCACGTCTTTCTATACTGTTCCCGTTTGTGTTGCGCTGTAAGAACTAGATCCTCGATCTTGTTAATATCTTCAATCTTACCTATCCAGCTGGAGATGGGTGGGGGTTAGTTTTTTTTTTCCAGTAAAGGGGCATGTTGAACATTTATTATTAATCTGAAGAGGATTCATCCCGACTCTGGTGCTGTCCATACAGTATATAGTTGTTATTTTATGATTTTAATGCGGTATAGTACATTTGTTTTAAAGAACATATTCATAAAATGGTATTGTTTTATAGTGAGCTTTGCTCACTCTATATTGTACCTGTAAAGTCTGATTGTCTTGTGGAGTAACATATATCTGTTTTCTCCGCTGTTTTTTATTAATAGATTTGTTTAGGATGTGGTACAGTGGGAGTTTGTAATAGTATGAACTTAGTCCCTTGGGCACTGGCTCACAAGTGCTTTAAAGAAAAATGCAACCCTTTCAATATAGTCCACATACGCCACTATGGTTGAGCATGGTTGCTATGGTTGAGCATGGCTATATAAAAAGTAAAAATGGTTTCACATTTCCTGGACTGTAAGAAGCCTCCTGATCCCTCTCAAAATTACATGCACATCAGAGGCGGGCAGAAGAATGGAAAACTGTAATATGATTTGTTTATATTGATGCTTAGTGCTATCTGCTAACCCTACTGCTATGTCTAGCCCATAGCCCAGCTACTGAAAGAAATGTTCACATATAGTGCAATGGTTACGTTTATTTGGCTGTGTATAGCTATCCCTAATTAAAGACCCAAAGGTAAAGTGTCCCTAATTTTAAAGCCCTCTGAAACTGCAAAGATGCATGAATTTCAATTCATTGTCACTGGCTAACAATTGTGGCAGATAATACACTTAATAAGAATCAATTACAGGTTCTTTTTATTTCAGTTGCATGGAACAATGCTTGAGGGATATGCAAGATTATGCTTTTAAACCATTAATTTCTTCTGATTATCATACTGCCTTCCTCATGCTAATTGCTAAATCCTTTGGGGCCTCACTAACATGAGATACAACCTAGAATACACAACAAAATCTAAAGTCAGCAATGGGGGTTCGTCTAACAGCTTTTACTCTCAATTTTATGGATACATTAAGGTATAACTGGAGTACATTGCAGATGAGGCATGATTTAATAAAATAGAATGTTCATATTTGATAGTGGAATGGGACACATTCTGCTAGCCATTTTCAGCATGGGGCTTTTGTGCATTTTTAATCAGCCCTAAAACTATTTTTTTTTATTTAAGATAAGTTATTTGTTTTTTAGATTCTTCACTTGGTGATATATTATGCAATCAAGGATACAACAAAATGCAACATTAGTTGTAAGGAGAATCTATAGTATATTTAAGTTTTTCTTAATATTAACATTAATGTTCTTATATTAATTCAAATGGGATCACAAACACGTATTGTATATTTGTACTTTTTATCCATATATATATATATATATATATATATATATATATATTGTACCATACATGGGGAAAACTTTTTGTGCATGCTGTGGTTTCCACTTAATAGTACAGCACAGTTGTTGCTCTGATCTTAGAGCAGATCTTCAGCCCCTGCTTACTGGGAGGGGGGTTCTGCAAAGTTCAGATACTTACCTATCCAGCAGATCCCACGTTGTGCCACTGAGATCCTCTTCTCTTTTGCCACCACTCAGTCCTGTGCTACCATGTTCTTTGTGCCGTCGTTGGGGGCTGCAGGTTCCTCCGGGTTCAGTCAGCGGCCCTCCCGATGACATGCTGCTTGGCCCACCCTTTCCTCCTCCTTTGTAAATAAAGGACTGTGTGTCCTGGGATATGTGATGTGTGTATCCAAAGAGGCACAGAAGAACAGTGCACATCATTCATCTAGGCAAGTGACATGCAGGGAGGGTGAGACTGAGTGCTTCTGTAAAAAAAGTTAAAAGATAAAAATGCTATTTGTATAGCAGAGGGGAGGAGGGTGGAGAGGTGGGAACATTGTTTACAGGGTGAAAATTCACTTTATTCTGATCCAAAGTTTTGAAGCAGATTAAGCTTGAAAATGGTAAAAATACATTTTAATGTAGAAATGGCCAGTAGAAAAGGGTACTTAGAAATAAGCATACTATAAACAACCATAATATGTATAGCACAGGAGTTGGAAAAATGTAAAAATATAAATTATTTTCAGAAGTAATGAATAAAGTGTATGTCCAGCCAAAACTTTATGTTTATGTTTGGATTCATTGAAGAAGGTTGAAAAGCTGTTTGGGGATCCACCTCCTGTCTAGCTGACAACTTGGCCTATTTGTTTTGATTTGTTGGGCTGGGACTGGCTCAGAGTAGTGTTGGGTGACTCACAGATGATGTCATCAGAACCTCCCACTTCTTTCTATAAGGTGCTAGAGTCATCTGGGGTATCCTGAGGAGCCCTGACCAATCCCCAACTTGGATTGGCAGGGGACAGGCCTCCTCAAATACCCAGGATCAGCCCAGCTGGGGAAGAGTTTTCAGGTGGAAGAACTGGGAGATGAAGTACTAGGCTGTCTGGGCCTTTGAGGGAGCTCCCCAGTCTGGGGGGGGGGGGTAACCTTGGGCCTGGAGCTTGGGAGTGGATGGGATCCTCATACAAACCACATTGGTGTCCTGGCCAGGAGCAGGGGAGGACAGTGGAGAGTACTGCAGGGCAAGTCTCCAGGAGGTATCCACCGGTCGTTCATGAGTGATATGCACAGCCAAGAATGCTGGGGAGGCATGCCAGAGCGAATTGGGATGATGCAATCTGGAATGGGTGTAAAGCCAGTGAAGGCTGTGGTGTTATGGGCAGTGGAGATAGGCAGTTGCAGCCAGGAGGGCTGACACGGTCTGAAAAGGATTGACTGGGATCAGTAGTCCACCAAGGACAGCTAGCACTTTAACTTTCTTTGCTACACCATAGGAGCCCGTGGTCCCTGCCTGTAATAGGGAATTTCTGCTAAGGCCTGGCTGGAGCCAGTGTCAGGCCTAACCACGTGCTAGCTGTGCCTGAGGAGAAGTGTTGTGCAGGAGAGAGAGTAATAGTCGTGCTGGAGGAGACTGAGGAAGTGTGTACAAAGAGTGTACATAGTCGTCCCAACCAAATTGTTCCAATTCACTGGGCAGCCCATAAATTCCGTACCCTATAAAATACATAACCAAAACTACGATTCAACTAGACGCTGCTTGTTGCCTTCTGCATATATCCAACGGTAGGATGAAAAGCTATAAACCTTCACTAACAAGATTTTTTTTTACAGCAGCTAAGGATTTAATTCCACGATATTGGAAATCAAAGAGGGTACCTACAATACAGGAATTACTATACAAAATATCTATTGTATGGAAGAGATCAAGGCCATAGCGTCTGAAAATACTGAAAATTTTAACAAACTTTGGAGAGTATGGGTTCTATTTAGGTACTCTGATAAAAATCAAAAGCACTGATTGTTAACAGTGCTTTAAGAACACATTTTTTACCAACTCTATTTTAAAACAGCATCTAGTCTCATCAGCTGTGGTAGATATCAATGGATGTTTTCACCCAAAACACAGGTTGTTTTTTAAAGCCATAGCCCAGTGCTAAACCTAGGAGATGAATTAATCAACTCCTAGGCTTGCAATCCTACTATTTATTTTATTTCATTTATTTCAGGCACTTATATAGCACCGTCAATTCACACATCTCTTGTTTTCAATAGTGCCCATTTGAATCAATGCGACTCTGAATGGTGTTTTTTTTAAAGGATTCCTGCACTGCTTTGGTGTGATTTACTTGGCCTCGCAGAATCTGCAAAGTTGCACCAAAGTCAGACCACATAATTGCACCATAAATTCGTCCATAAAGTCGCATTGCAGGAGTGTGAATGAAGCCTTAAAGTGGTAGTAAACCCTCCTATCATTTTCAGCCAAGGAAGCTGCCATCTCGGCCTCTGTTTAATCTACAACAGCCGTGATGCTTCACATATGATCAGCTTTGACACCAGCCATTGGATGATTTGGGCAGTTTGGTTTAGAACACAACCAATGGGAGTGTTACATTTCTGGCACATTCCGGTAATGTAACTGGTTTTTAAACTGTTAAATGGATGGGTTTACTCCCACTTTAAGCTTCAATAAAAACTGGCCGACATTCGGCCCGTGTATATGTCCGACAGAAGCTGGCTGCTTGGACAGCTTTGGTCAGACGAGCATGCTGAAAAACCAGCAGTCGGCCGACTCCTGATCAGCACTCTCAGCTAATGGCAGAGATCGCTGGCAGGAGTGCTCTTATCTGTGTGGTAATGTATGGACACATATGCTAATCATGGTATACTGACATGTTATGGATGTATTATATTTCTGAAACTCCTGATTTGATAAAGTTTGATTGACAAATAGCCAGCCTTCACTTCCCAATCCAAAATATGGACTAAATAAGAACTTTATTTTATCAAATACATGGCAATAGACAATGCTTTAGTGAGAAAAAATAACTATTAATACCAATAGGATTTTCTCACATCCACCTATTCTGCTGCTGGACATTGCATCGGATGAGCACATGCACAAGCAGTTATTTGAAATAATTAGAAAAGCCCATGTTAAATATTGTTGCTTGTGTGTGTGTATGATAGCAGAGCCATGTCAAAATAAATAAGTACTGTCTGCAAATAAATCTAATCTGCCCAGCCCTGCTCATGACACAAAATCAATTCTAGCATGTTTAAAAGTTCTAATAGTGCTGTAATATATATCTGAAAATGATTTTTTTCCACCACAAGAGATTGTGTTCTGGTAATGTAAAGATCAAATCATATACAAAATTATTAGGGACCCCTCATATGTCTTAGGCTGGGAATAGACAGATCAAAACTCGGCAGGTTCTGCAGGGACCAGCTGAATTTTGATCTGTGTGTGGCCCTCTCTGTTTGACAGAAGTCAATCATTAGACTACTCGACTAATCAAGCTGTTGAACGATTGCACTGAAGAGGCTCACTGTCAGAATACAATGGTCCAGATGCCGGAATACCCAGCCTTACTGTCTTACCTAACTGTCTATAGCCAGCCTTAACTCTTTCGCTGCCAGAGCTGTTTTTACGTTTTTTGCACACCCATTTAAACAATCATTTTAGGCCGGAAGATTACACATAACCCCCAAACATTATATATTTTCTGAAAGCAGACACTCTAGAGCAGGCATCACTAAATGGTGGACTGCATCCGAACCCAGTATCAGCCCTGCCTGGCCTGCAGCCTTGCCAAATAGCTGCCTGAGTGTTCTATCCCCTCTGAATGCCCACCACTGCCGCTAACATGAGAACCATGGCAGATCTCTCTCTTTCCTCATTGCAGCATTCCCCCTTCCTCCCCCCTTCCCCACACTGCCGTACCTTATTCATTCACAAGCCGAGAAGCACACATGACAGGTTTGGACAAAGGGCGGGGCTTTTCAAGTTACAAAGTGGGTGATTGGTTGTTGGGCACTGGGGTGGTCCCAACAACCAATCACCCTACCTTTAACTTGAAAAGTCCCGCCCTTTGTCCAGACCTGTCATGTGTGCTTATCGGCTTGTGTGAATGAATAAGGTATGGCAGTGTGGGGAGGGGGGAATGCTGAAATGATGAAAGGGACAGTCTGACTCTGTGATATGATAGGTCTGTGATGGAGGGGGCTCTGTGTTGGAGGGGGGGGGGGTCTGTGCTGATGAG
>BLSH010260776.1:33769-50559 GCA_018402905.1 Glandirana rugosa
GGCGTTCTCTCCAATGGGGACATCTTCAGTCTGAGTAGGCGGTCCATGCACTGTCGTTGCTTGTCGGTACGGACTCAGACGCGTCCCCTGGAGAGGGTATCTGCTCGACGCGGATGAGTCTGACTTCTACAGGGGTAACCTCTCTTGCGGCCCTGGTTCGAGAACCCCTAATAGAGCAAACAGGGAGTTCAGGAGCGCAGGGGGGCACGAGGGTTGGACAGGAACACTTGGTGGTGCGTGTAGGTCCACTGGGACTCGTGCAAGACAGAAGAGTGGTCGTACAGTCCGGGTCGGCAACAGGCAGGCTAGGAAGGACAAAAGGAGCAGGCAGGCGGATGGTCGGGTACAGGCAGAGTTCGTTAACGGGCTGACAGCAGAAGTGCAGAAGGATCAAACAATCGGATGGTCGTAGGCAAGCCAAGGGTCGGTTCAGGCGGAGTTCAGACAAGGTCGGGCAAGCCGGGTCACAGGAACAGGAGACAGGAACAGATAACAGGCACAAGTTGCTCAGGAAGGGCGGGTACACGCTATAGAACGAACAGCACTTGCTACAGGAAGCAGGAAGTTTAAATAGAGCTACTTCTCCATGAGTTAGAGGAGATAACAACCAAGTGCTATTAACCCTCGGCGCAGTCTTCTAACAGTGGGCTTCGGCTCTGTCCAGACCTCTTTTTGATCAGGGACCGCACTGACCCTAGAGTATCCGCCAGTTCCTTCCTTACAGAAGAAAGCAGTTCTTTACACTCTTGTGAGGTCTCTTCCTTTACTAGGCCTGCAATGCAGGATCTACAAAGGACCTTGGGCCAGGAGTCCCTTAGGGGGTTTTTACAAGAGGGACACTTCCTCCCGGGGGCCTTCTCAGATTTGGCAGTGGCTTTGCCCTATAAGACAAAAAACAGAAGAACAACAAGCTAGTAAACTCCTCCCGGAACCTGAGCCTAGAGGGATACACCCGCCACCAAAGAGAGAGAGACCGGATGGAAGAAGAGCCCCCTCCAGAGCATTACCCTCGCTGTGCTGTTAGAAGGAAGTAAACTTCCAACAGACAGCTGCAGGCTTTGAGTTACCAAACAAAAAACACACAGCCCAAAAGTAAGATAAGAGGCTACCACTGAACCTCTCCTACCTGGGCCTGGCTGGGGTTAGGAGCGCCTGCATCCGCCATCTCCACGACCTGGACCTCCATTGCCGCGCCGCAGCGATCGTTCGTGGCTCCTTTTTAAATAGACCCTCCTTCCCGCGTCTCCACGTTTGGAAACCGGAAGGAAGCCCCAGCCAGAGGACCCGCCCCCTCCTCCTGCGTTCCAGCGGCCAGAACTACTCGCCGCTACGCCCCCGCCGGAAGTCCCGCCCCCCGGAAGCAGCGTCACCCGCTGCTCCGGGATCCAGTCCGATATACCGAGCCCCTGCTCGGTATACACACCACAACCGCGGCCCTGGACTCTAGGAGCAGGCACTCCCAGCTGGCTATCACTCCTATGAGCCAGAAGAGGAGAGGACACCGGAACACCCCCTGCTCGATCAAGGAGGTGCTGGGCTGGTCCAAGGTACCTTTTCCCAGGGAGACTACCTCCTAAAACACAGAGAGCGCAGCTCCCTCTCTTAGTTCCCCAGCAGTGCTTCCACCATGACGGAGGAAACACTAAGACTGAGGGCATGGTGGAAGCAGCCGCTTTTAAAGGGGCGTTGACACGGCAGTGTTTCCTGTAAGAGGTGGAGCTGCGCTCTCTCCATGGTGCTGTCCTGAAAGGCGAGAGGAGAAAGTTGAGACCTGTTAGGCACAGTCTCACACAGGCTTTTTTCTACCACTAAACAAGTTTCACATTCCTAAAGGGTTAGTTGGAAGGGATGTGAAGTGGTCTGCAGGAACCTGGTGATTCCAGGAGCAATAGCACAGTTTTCCCCTGGTCAGCAAGTCACACCGGGTGATCTGAATATATTAGGCCAGCTGCTATGAATCTGGCAACGTAGCTCCAAGAGGGCTCATTTATGCCTCGTACACACGGGACGACGATTGCATCCAACACGTCGTACTCACGACCGTTGCATGCGGAATCGATCGTTTGTGGGCGCGCTTTCAACAGTCGAACATACGATGGTCGTGCATGGGAGTTGTATGAGCAGACTACAAAACTTGGTCGTACCAACAAGCTCGCATACGACCATTGTATCGTGTGTACAGAGCAGTTGGGTACAACAAGTTGTATTGTGCTAAACACGCATGCGCCAAGTCCACTTCAACTAACACGAAATCAGATGAAGGAGCCCAAAGGGTGACGGTACTTCCTCTTTATACGCTCTTTCGCGTCATCACGTTCGGCCGGCCGCAAGTTGTATGTACGACCGTCGGGTGCATGTCAGTATGCTATTTACATTATGCAACATACGATTCAACACGGTCGTACGTGCGATCGTCGTCCCGTGTGTACGAGGCTTAAGAGGGTGTTGACTGTTAAAAGCCTGCCACATAAATTTTTCCCATATGGGGGGAGTAGGGTTGCCACATCATCCCTTTAATCCAGGACACATATCAACTGCACAGGTTCTGTGGCTGATTAAGGTGGTAATTAAACTCACTAGGTGCCTCATCTGCATTAAATTAGCCTCAGAACAACCTGTGTAATTCATATGTGTCCTGGATTAAAGGGATGATGTGGCAACCCTGGGGGGGAGGCACAGTAAGAGGTACCCTTGGGAACATTTTCATCTTGTGGGGGTTGCTTTGTAGGTGTAACACCTTAACATGCTACAACCTATTAATTCCTCCCTTCACTACAATTATATCTGTTAGTATGTAGGAGGTAATCGGGACCTCTTGCACTTTGGGCTACAGCCTAGCCTTTGGATCAATTAAAAAAACATATATAATGTTATCCTGTAACCCTTAATTGACGGGTTCTTGGTGCAAACCTCTATGCAAAAGCTACATATACGAACGTGTATCTAAGGATTGCCTGTTAAAACCCACAGAGGGTCTGTCTCCAGGCTAAAATTGTGACCGCCTCTTCTTGAGGCTCACCTAATTGATCTCTAGGTCTATGCTCGTTAAGGCCTCATACACACGGGCGTATCTAAAAAAATAAACAAAACGTCGGGTCCGACGTCAAGGAAAAAAAGTCGACGTTTTTCGGCATTATGCATTGGCGTTTTTGAGCGTTGGCGTCAATAGGCGTTTTTTAACCTTCCTAGCGGTATTCCCGAGTGTGGCTCGGGGTGGATTTTCAGCACCAAGAGCGGTAACCCCGAGCCACACTCAGGCTTGCATCGCTGGATCCAGGCAATGTTACTCACCTTGTCCCCTGGATCCAGCGATGTCCCCCGCCGTGTCTGCGGGCTGTGTCCGCCGCTCCGATGCCTCTGTGTGCCGGGCTCCGTTCCCTGCGAGCGTCGCGTCGCATGGGGACGGAGACCGGCGGGAAATTCAAAAAGTGAAACACACACAGTACATACAGTACACTGTAATCTTATAGATTACATTGCTGTATGAAATCATTACACATCCCCTTTGTCCCTAGTGGTTTGCCCAGAGCCCTGCATGCACTTTTATATGATAAATGTCATTCTTTCTGCCTGGAAACATGACAAAGTCCATGGCAACCAAAAAGCGTCCCTTTACGTCAAAAGTGGTTTTTGATCAGCTAGAAAACAGCGATAGTAAATAAGAATAATTTGCAGAATTGAGTGATACTGATTTTTGAGGAAATTTATCATCAGAAACTGAAAGTGACGACAGCGACAATTCTGCAACTGAGCAAATTTCTGCGTTTTTGGTTTGATTACATTATTGAATAAATTTTATTACTATTATTTTTGATAATTATTTTTAGTTATTTATTATATTATAATTTATGATTTCATTTTTCAAACTTTTTCATACCCGGGATGTCTACTAGACTGTTGTTTGGACAGATTTAAGTGAGTTATTCCTAAGAATTGCAGGCCTACAATACATAACACCAAATTTCCATGCAAAAAAATGGTACCGCTTTTGGAACAAAATTCCTGACATAATCATACCGCCAGGGAGGTTAAAAAAAATCATCCCTCTGCTATTTTTCATCCTAAAAACGTCGGCGTCAAAAAACACCGGTATAATATTAGGTGGCGTTTGTTGGCGTTTTGTGGCGTCGGGGTCAAAAAACGTCAAAACGTTACAGTCTCAGAACGCGATGGGCATGGGTTCTACTTTCTGCTCACTAACGCCGACGCCACCTACAGCTCAAAAACGCCGACGTTTTTATGGGGCCATTGACTAACATGGAGAGCGTGTGTATGAGGCCTAAGACCTTAGATGCTTGGATGGCTGGGACTCGTTTTCACCTGTGTGTGTGGCGCGCTAACTAGGGTTGCCACATCATCCCTTTAATCCAGGACAAATATTAAGTTCACAGGTTCTGTGGCTGATTAAGGTGGTAATTAAACTCACTTGAATCCTTATCTGCATTAAATTAGCCTCAGATAGGGTTGCCACATCATCCCTTTAATCCAGGACACACATGAATTACACAGGTTCTGTGGCTGATTAAGGTGGTAATTAAACTCACTTGGTGCCTCATCTGCATTAAATTAGCCTCAGAACAACCTGTGTAATTCATATGTGTCCTGGATTAAAGGGATGATGTGGCAACCCTAGCGCTAACTACACCTACTCATACTCTTAAGTAGTAGGGTAACAGCTACTACTACTGTGGGGTATGCAGCCACCTTAGACTTCCATTATTTGGAATTTCCTGGTTCTCCTCTGGTGGATGAAGGGTTAGTATATAGAGTCCAGGCTATGCCTATGATAAATTTGCCCCTTGGTGGGAAGTGGCATATACCATGTCTCAGACTTTATGCTTGGTCTGGCTGCACATCAGAAACACACAATGTGGAAGTTATTTGTGTCTTTTCTAGTGGTCTTGCTGCTCAGCAGAATTACACAACAGTAAGTGAATACTGTACCTTGTTAATTAGTAATGCATAACATTTAAAGGTTGTTAGCAAAATTTCTGTTGATCATAAGACTCTACCCTGTTACAATTCAGAAATGCACAGCATTTAAAGTTGGCAATATTTATAGTGGTCATAAAATTGTACCCGGTTGGTATTCAGAAATGCACAGCATGGGAGTCGCTAGTGAGATTTCTGTGGGTTATATGACTGTGCGCTGTCGCTAACCAAAGATGCACAGCATTTAAAGTTGGCAATATTTCTGGTGGTCATAAAATTGTACCCGGTTGGTATTCAGAAATGCTCAGCATGGGAGTCGCTAGTGAGATTTCTGTGGGTTATATGACTGGGCGCTGTCGCTAACCAAAGATGCACAGCATTTAAAGTTGTTAGTGACATTTCGGTGATCATAAGGCTGTACTCTGTTGCTTCAGAGATGCACAGCAGTAAAGTTGCTAGTGACATTTTCTGTTTTTAGGTCTTTGCAACTGCCGCTAATCAAAGATGCATAGCATTTAAAGTTGTTAGCGACCTGTCAGTCATAAGACTGTACCCTGTTGGTATTCAGAAGTGCACAGCATTTTAAGTTGCTGGTGACATTTCTGTTATATCACTGCACGCTACCGCTAACCAAAGATGCACAGCATTTAAAGTTGTTGGCGACATTTCTGTTGCTACATAGGTCTGTACCCAGAAACACACAGCATTGAAGTTTTGTCAGTGTCTTTCTGTTTTTTGACTGTACCTTGTTACTAAGCAGAGATGCACAAGGTTGGACTTGTACATTTTCTGTTTTCATATGAGTTGTATGACGGTACCTTGTCAGACACCAGCAATGCACAACACTGAATATGCAACAATGAAGACTGTTGGCGTCCTTCCTATTTATATATTGGTGATGGCCATAGCTTGTTACACCTTCTTCTCTCCTTTTTTTTTTTATGACTTTGAAGTTCAGGTCGTGTCTTTTCTTTGATGGTCTATCTAGCTGCACTTCAGACATACACAACAGGGTTGTATATGATCTTTATATTTGTGATATTAATTATACATGTATCATTTTTATTTCAGACCTGGTTGTTCTATGGACACGGAGGGCCAGGTACTCTGGCTGCAGAAACTTCAGTCGTCAGAGAAATTTAGTCCCTTGCATTCAGGCATGCCAGAGGCAATCCCTGTGCTTGTAACCCGGTAGGGTTGTACGACACTGGAAGGTGGTTATAAAATCGCATTTTATTAGTAAGAACTTACGTTCATAGAAGTATTACCTGAAGATGCAGCTTCAGAAGTTATCTGACCCATGTATACCTAACTCAATAGATTTACAATTCTATATTTTCTTTGTCACCCTTTTAGCAGAACTGTGCATAGCAAATCAACGTGAGTGTTCTGCTCTTGCTATAGACTTAACCCCCCTGTAGTTGGGTTATGCTAAATGTAGGGCGGCACAGTGGTGTAGTGGGTAGCACTTTCGCCTAGCAGCAAAAGGGTCGTAGGTTCGAATCCCGACCACGACACTACCTGCCTGGAGTTTGCATGTTCTCCCTGTGCCTGCGTGGGTTTCCTCCGGGTACTCCGGTTTCCTCCCACACTCCAAAGACATGCTGGTAGGTTGATTAGATCCTGTCTAAAATTGCCCCTAGTATGTGTATGAATGTGAGTTAGGGACCTTAGATTGTAAGCTCCTTGAGGGTAGGGACTGATGTGAATGTACTATGTATATGTAAAGCGCTGCGTAAATTGACGGCGCTATATAAGTACCTAAAATAAATAAATGTATCCCTCAATACCAAAAGTTACCCAATGGTGAAGTGGATTATGGGTTCAGACATCAGGTAGGACACCTGATATTTACGCAATAGCTAGAGTCAGGTGTTTCACAAACTCCTCTCTGCTTAAACGCATTGACGTGCAGGTGTATAGGGGGCTGGGTATATAGAGCACTTTCAGAGGTGACATGCCAGCATTCAAATGTGAGGAAAGGAATGGGTATTGTGTACCTTGGGTGCACACCTGTCCAGCTTTCTGAGCCCGGGTAACAACCTTCCCTTGTTCGTTTTCCCTTTACCCATCACTAGGAATAAACAATGTAAAGGGGTGTGTCAGGGAGATCTTTTTAATCCTTCTGAACAGGGTAGTGTTTAAACCGGATCCTCTTTGTTGATCAAAGTAATGTCCTTTTGTCACAGAGCAAGCCTTGATTGGTCCTAAGAGTAGGGTTGCCACATCATCCCTTTAATCCAGGACACATATGAATTACACAGGTTGTTCTGAGGGTAATTGAATGCAGATGAGGCACCAAGTGAATTTAATTACCACCTTAATCAGCCACAGAACATCCTGTGTAATTCATATGTGTCCTGGATTAAAGGGATGATGTGGCAACCGTACCGAAGAGGTGCTACAGGCATGTTAGGTCACAATTGCTAGATGGTTGAGACAGTCAAACTGTGCTAATCTCCCAGGTTTTCTGATTCCATCTTTTAGAGCTCTCCACATAGATCCTGCATCCGAAGCAGAGAAGGCAGTGCCATGGTGGAGTAAACCTGCTGATCAGCCTCCTGATCCAGCTAAGATACCTTCATCAGTCATAATGAAGTGGAGGTAAAATGTGCTGCAGAACCTGGCATTTGGCAGGAAGATCTTGCAGCCAATGGTCCCACCCTTAGGCAGGCCTGTGGATTTCTTTATTATCCTCTCAGGTGTTGCCGTCCTGGAAGGCGAGTGGAGAAAACCTACCGTTCGTTTTACCGGTAACGGTGTTTCTACAATCCTTCCAGGACGGCAGGCCTACTTCCCGCCCTATTATGGGTGGAGGGAAATGTATACATTAGGTGGTAAGTGCCTATGTGTTTGAATAACCCTTTTGAATCAGTTGGGAGAATTACTTTACAACGACTGAGGGACAAGGGGTAAGGTGGGGCCTTTTAACCACTTCCCGACCGCACGCCGTGTTTTCACAGCGGCAGTCGGGATGCTGAGCGCGAATCGCCGTAAATAAGCGGCGATCTGCAATCAGCCACCAGGGGGCGCGCGCACCCGCCGCACTCCTGAGGAGTGTGCCCGCGGCTCGGGTGGACCCGATGTCTGCCGGCGAGCCATGATGAGCGGCTACAGGGAAAGAACGGGGAACCGCTGATGTATACACGGTGGTTCCCCGCTCTGTTAGTAGGGGCATGGGTGATCTACTGATCCCTGTCACTGGGATCAGTTAGATCTCTCCTGCCCATGTTAGCCCAACCCCCCACAGTTAGAACACACCCAGGGAACACAGTTAACCCCTAGCTCTCCCCCCCCAGGTTAACCCCTTCACTGCCAATGGTATTTATACAGTAATCAGTGGACATTTAAATTTCTGATCGCTGAATAAATGTCATTGGTCCCAAAAAAAGTGTCAAAAATGTCCGACATGTCCACTGCAATATCGCAGCACCGCTAAAAATCGCAGATCACCGCCATTACTAGTAAAAAATAAAAATAAAAAATAAAAACCCCAGAAATGAATTCTCATCATCCGTAAATGCGGCCACTTTTGCGCAAACCAAATAAACGCCCATTGCGATTTTTTTTTTTTTTTTTCATCACAAATATGAGGAATTATATAAATCGGCCAAAAACGGTGAAAAAAAATGTTTGTTTATATTTTTTTTGGATTTGAATTTTAGCAAAAAGTAAGAAATTTGGGTTTTTTTGCAAAATGGTCGCTCTTCTTTTGTTTATAGCGGTTATCAGAAATGACGCAGTGGCGATCAAATACCACCAAAAGAAAGCTCTATTTGTGGGAAAAAAAGGACGCAAATTTTGTTTGGGTACAACGTCGCACGACCACGCAATTGTCAGTTAAAGCGACGCAGCGCCGAATCGCAAAAAGTGCTCTGGTCCCCTTCCGGTTGGTAAGTGGTTAAACAGCTATGTACTGATTGTGTTTCCTGTAGGGAGGGATCTCTCAGGTGTTGCCGTCCTGGAAGGATCGTAGAAACACCGTTACCGGTAAATCTAACGGTAGGTTTTTTTGCAGTGAGGCTTGCTCCCAATCACTTTGTATCGGTTTTGCAAAGTAACAGTTTTTGGAGCATTTTCACAAGTTCTTGTGATAATGCTCTGTATCGGTGCATCCCTAGTAAGGGGTGATTATTGGTGGGGAGTTTGCACTCTTACCACACATGGTGGTGTATGCAATGGGATAGGAAGAATAGAGCCACACACACATTAGATTTGCCCCCAGGTGTATGAACTTTTCATCTTCCTAAGATTTCCAGTTTTATGTTTTTATGCATTTGGTTTTGGGTTGTCCATTTGCGCATGGCGGGGTGTTGGTTGCGCATGGCAGCGTGTTTTGCATTATTACTTTCACATTCTCACTGTGTATAGAAATGTTGATTGTTACACTTAAAGAGGAAGTAAACCTTCCTGTATTCTTTGTACCTATAGGTGAGCCCAGAGGCGTAACTAGAACCTTCAGGGCCCCGGTGCAAGAAATTATGAAGGGCCCCCTGACCCCTGGCCAGGGCCCTTCCCTCTTCCCACTGATCCTGGGGCCCTTTACTCCCATTGTGGGTCCCTTTATTACGGTACTGCAGTGGGGCCCTTTCACAAGTTTTGCAGCAGGCCCCAGGGGGACCAGGGAAGCACGCAGGGGCCCTGGGAACAGCAGAAGACAAGTAAACTGGATAGAGGAAAATGGGGGAGATTGGGTCCTCTAAATGCCACCCCCGCCATCCCTCCTATTCAGGTGTACAAGGGAGGCACATGGGCCCCCTGGACCATGGGGCCTGGTTGCAATTGCAACCCCTGCAACCCCTATCGTTACGCCCCTGGGTGAGCCTTATTATAGGATCACCTATAGGTACTGTAAATGTCTCATAAACCTGTGCCATTTAGCAGATATTCACTGTATACTGCCCTGAGGTCATCGGCCCGTGCACTCTCAAGGAACAGCTGCCTGTGCCGTGACCTGGTGGCTCCCGCGCGCATGCACAGGGGTGACATCATGTGGCTCTGGCCACTCACAAAGCCGGAGTCTGCGGACCCGGAAGAAAGACGGGTGAAGAGGGATGCGGCCTCGAGTGGGGACAGCACAGAGTTCATTTGCAGGTAAGTGCCACATAATGTGCTAGTATGCCATGCCCGCTAGCACATTATGCCTTTACTTTGCGGGTTGGAAAGAACAAAGCCCCACGCCCCCCCTCTGTTTTACTTCCTCTTTAAAAGGACAGCCTCACCATCTAACATTGTTTTTTTTACTTTCTTGATTATTTTGCTGAAGTGAATAGGGGTAGGCGCCTTCTTTCCTTCCTTTTTACATTTGATACACAGAGATGAGGCAAACTCTCCTTCATAAGTTGTACCGGTTTATCTCTTCAAAGTGCAGAATTTTTAAAGCTGGTCTGAGCTGTCAAAAAGCGGGTTATTTTTTTTTTTTTATCTCGCTTTCTACTTTACCCTGCTAATCTGAGTCTCTCGGTGGTATGAACATTTCAGAGGGTCTAGATGTTCAGATATATTGATGTGACCCTTGATCTCTTAAGCCATTCTATGTACTTGTTTTATGCGTGTGTGTGTGTGTTTTTTTTTTGACTGGACTTGTCACATTGCATTATCATTTCCTTTAACCAGTTCCAGACCGGCCACCGCACATTTACTACGGCAGGGCGGGCCGGCTGCGCGAAACAAGATATCTGTGGCGCATGCCCTCGCCGCTGGCAACTCTGGGCACAGCGGGAGCAAAACAGGGGATCCGGACACCATCTGCAATCGTTCGGGGGGTAGAATAACAGAATGGTTTTCTGCCTATGTGAACAAGGCAGACCGTCAGTCTGTCACAGAAGAAGTGGAAGATCTTGTGTTTCTACTAATCAGGGACACAGATCTTTGTCTAGTGCCAGAACCCCCCCACACAGTTAGAAAGCACTCCCTAGGAGCACACTTAACCCCCTTTGCCACTGGTGTTAACCCCTTCCCTGCCAGTCAATAGTACAGTGACTGTGCATTCCCAACCCCCCAACCCCCCCCCGATTTGTCTGCCACAATGTCAGTCCTGCTAAAAATCACTGATCGCCGCCATTACTAGTAGTAAAAAAGTCCCTAAATCTATCCCATAGTTTATAGACGAGTTAACTTTTGGCTTTTGGTGCAAACCAATCAATATACGCGTATTGGGATTTTATTTTTACATATTTTTAAGGAATGTTTTATAGTAGAAAGTGTGCGTGTAATATATATATATATATATAAATAAATAAAATATAAAACATATTTTTTTATTTTTTTTATATAGTGGTGATCAGAAGTGACGCAGAGGGGGTCAAATACCACCAAAAGAAAGCTCTATTTGGGGGAAAAAGGGACGTCAATTTTATTTGGGTACAACGACACGACCGCACAATTGTCAGTTAAAAGTAACGCAGTGCCGTATCACAAAAAATGGCCTGGTCAGGAAGGAGGGGGTAAATCCTTCCGGGGCTGAAGTGGTTAAAGTAGAAGTCCAGCCTAACACTAAAATCCCGGCATCTCCAGACCTCCGATCTATCACTGACCTATCTAACCCTGTGAAGAAGAAATCACTATTCATCCCTTTTATGAAGCCGATCCCACGCTGAGCTGTCAGCGGTGGCTTCTCTGTGTAGGCGGGGTGCAGGGGAGACAGCCGACAACGGAAATCCCATAGTAAGTCTATGGGTGCCTCACTCCCCATTCATTCAGCATGCGATTTCGCATTGAAGTTGATGGGACATGATTTTGCATTGAAGTAAATGGGGGGGCATTTTTGCATTGCAGCCAATGAAATGCGATTTTGAATTGAAGTCAATGGGACACGATTTTTGCATTGAAGTCAATAGAGGGTGTTTTTGCATTGAAGTCAATAGAGGGTGGTTTTTGTATTGAAGTCAGTAGGACGCAGAGTGCCGTTATCAGCACCGTTCTTTGTTTCTAAACGCCGATAACCCTTTTTTAGGCTGATAATTTTCAGCGGCCGATATAGCGGTGCATCCCTAACACACAATACTTTACTTTCTTTATTGATGGAGGACAATATCAATTCATAACAATATTTTTTGTTTCCAGTTAAGACAATCGCAGAGATGGCCAAGGCAAATGCCAGCCTTCAGGAGAAGATGGAGGCTGAGGTGCGGGAAAAGGTAAGAGTCACCGATATATAAATCCAGGTTTGCAGTCTGCATAGAATAGACGGCCATCCCAATCGCTTGCAGCAGAAAACCAATCGTTGGCTGAAGGGATGAGCCGCAGTACTACTGCCCGCGTCTTCCATAGGTGGCAGTGAAAGGGTTAAACGGCCAATCAGACTTTGTGCTCCCGGCCTCCATATTATAGACTATAAAGGAAGTGCTGAGATTTCATGGATTTTCTTCTTCCCTTTCCAGGATACACAAATGAAGGAAGAGCTGGAGAAAGCTCGGAAGACTGAGGAAGAACTCAGGGCCGCCCAACAATCAGCGGGTAAGTGTCCTAGTAATATCCAGGAATATAAAACACTGAGGAAGGAACCCCTTCGATCGTTTCACCATGTATGTCAGTGGCATCCGATCGTTCCAGAAACACAAAATAATGACTTCAGCCAGCAATAGATGGATGAAATATCAGCCACTTCAGCAGGGACCGGAAAAGATCTGAACCATCTATGGGCAGGCTGGTTGTACAGAAGTCGATCGATGGAAGGCTAACCGCCTGCAGATCACAACAGTCCTGTGGGAGGGATTCCCCCATCAACACTGATTGTGTATATGGAGAAATCGAGCAATTTTATTCCCTCCCGTGGTGAAAAGAAAGAAAATTGCATAATCTGTGGGCTGCTTTAGATCGGCTGACATGGAAATTAATACATTACAATATAACACCCAATACATTCCTATATAACACACAATACATTCCCATATAACACCCAATACATTCCCATATAACACACAATACATTCCTATATAACACACAATACATTACTTTCTTCATAGAAGTAGAACAATATCAGCTAATAATCTTTATTTTTGATTCCAGACAAGAAAATTGAAGAACTTCAGGAAAGGATTGCAACAACGGACCAGAAAAAGTGTGATCTCCAAAAACCATTGATGGCCTGGTCCAGGAAAATAAAGATCTTAGAATAATTCGACAAAAGGTAAGAGGGATCAGCATACATCCAAGTTTTTGCACAGCGGGGTATAATGGGGGGATAGGATTAGTAGTCTTAGGTCTGTGCACAGCGGGGTATAATGGGGTGATAGGATTAGTAGTCTTAGGTCTGTGCACAGTGGGGTATAATGGGGGATAGGATTAGTAGTCTTAGGTCTGTGCACAGCGGGGTATAATGGGGTGATAGGATTAGTAGTCTTAGGTCTGTGCACAGTGGGGTATAATGGGGGATAGGATTAGTAGTCTTAGGTCTGTGCACAGCGGGGTATAATGGGTGATAGGATTAGTAGTCTTAGGTGTGTGCACAGCGGGGTATAATGGGGGATAGAATTATAACTTTTTTTTTTTTTAATACAAGTAATGCAATTACACTAAATTTGACCTGGTATCAGCCTTATGCAGGTCCAATTTAGCAGGGTTTGGTCTGGGAGATGCAGCACAAGGCGTACACTGATAGGAGGAGAGAGAAGAGCGACAGGGGGATGAGCTCATCCGTCTGCTGCTTCTCCTTTTCTCTGTCCAAATGAATGGAGAGAAAGCTTCGGGGGCACCCCATTGTTGTCTACTATTGCCCCCATCCTTGAGTCACCAATCACCCGGCTCTTCCTTCACTAACCATTTGCTAGGCAGTCCTTGACCAACCTGGGTCACTTTACCTATAGTAGAGAAAAGTATGCTTAAAGCCTCGGAGATTGGGGCCGGATCTGGGGTGTAGCAAAAAAAAAAAAGTCAGGGGTCATAATGTCAACAGTGTGTGTAAGTCATTGGTCTATTACACAGCGTCATGACCTGGGAAACATTAAACAGAACCTGTGCCCCTTCATATCAGATGTCTCTATCAGATCCTCTTTATATCGTGAGTACACATCAGAGTGCCCTCTTACCTCAGGTGTCCCCATCAAGAGTGCCCCCTTTCCTCAGGTGTCCCCATCAAGAGTGCCCCCTTTCCTTAGGTGTCCCCATCAAGAGTGCCCCCTTACCTCAGTTGTCCCCATC
The DNA here is from genome assembly GCA_018402905.1 of Glandirana rugosa. Lineage (NCBI taxonomy): Eukaryota > Metazoa > Chordata > Amphibia > Anura > Ranidae > Glandirana > Glandirana rugosa. Next base: position 47,843 of record BLSH010260776.1, read on the forward strand.
AAGAGTGCCCCCTTACCTGCAGGTTTCCCCATCAAGAGTGCCCCCTTATATCAGGTCAAGAATGCTCCTTTACATCATGTGGCCCTATCAGAGTGGCCTCTTAAATCAGGTGTTCCCAATAGAGTCCCCCTTTTACATCAATTGTCCCATCAGAGTATCTTCTCCATGGATTGTCCTGAGAGTGCCTCCTTACATTAACTGTTTGCATCAGACTGGCTAATGGATCAATGCATGCCCTCCCAGAGACTTGGGGGAGGGGGGTCACAACCCACCTAACCACCTACCTAGATCCGGCGATGCCCTCCTCTGTTGCTTTTGGCATGTGATCCAGATTGTTGACTACCACTCTATGCATAGTTTAAGTCAGGGGATTGAAGCCATGGTACAATAAAAAGCGGTGGTTCTGGGAATGGCTGGTGGGAGTTCCTAGCTGAACCCTCATATCTGGACCATTCCTATTACTACCCATAGATGCAGATATTACAATAAGACATTTGTAACATTTAGTATAGTCTCCATTTGTCTCCGCACCTTTCTCTTACCTTTAATTCCTATTTCTTATTCTATTTAGCAAGAAGAAAAGAGCGAAGAACCCAGAGCCACAAATCAGAATGGCAATCTGAATGGCAAGATTGAAGAGTCGGCGAAGGACATTGCTACAGACAATTTGGACCAGGAGGAGGAGGAGGAGGAGGAGGAAGTGTCTCTCGTCACATTCCCCATATACTCTACTGGCCAATCCCAATATTTACTCCTGGGGATGGCTGGTGGAGGTTCCTAGCTGAACCCTCATATCTGGACCATTCCTATCACTACCTATGGATGCAGATATTACAATAAGACATTTGTAACATTTAGTATAGTCTCCATTTGTCTCTGCACCTTTCTCTTACCTTTATTTCCAATTTCTTATTCTATTTAGCAGGAAGAAAAGAAAGAGGAGACCGGAGCCACAAATCTGGATGGCAGGATTGTAGAGTCGCCTAAGGACGTTGCGGACACAGAAAACCTGGACGAGAAGGAGGAGGAGGTAAGTGTCTCTCGTCACATTCCCCCATATACTCTACTGGCCAATCCCAACATTTACTTCTGGGGATGGCTGGTGGAGGTTCCTAGCTGAACCCTCATATCTGGACCATTCCTATCACTGGCAGGATCACCTATGGATGCAGATATTACAATAAGACATTTGTAACATTTAGTATAGTCTCCATTTGTCTCCGCACCTTTCGCTTACCTTTATTTCCAATTTCTTATTCTATTTAGCAGGAAGAAAAGAGAGAAGATCCCGGAGCCACAAATCAGAATGGCAGGATTGTGTCAACAATGTCCTTAGCCGAATCTACAGTATCAGTACAGTACAGTATAACACATTTTTATTGTATTAGTCTATTCTGTCCTTTAGGCACCTCAAAAGTCCTCCCCTTTCCTTTTTGCAATTCCCTATATTACTTACGGGATGAGGTGCCTTGTTCCACTTATCTGACTCATTCAAATATTTATCAATTGATTTAAATGAAAATTTTTAAAGGGCCACTGTCATCTCTGTCCCACAGCAGTTCCTCCTCTGACCCGCTGGTGACTCACCGACATTCCCATTCACTTTAATGGGATGGCCGGTGATGCGGCAGTGACACAAGGTGAGGGACGTGGCGGCAGCAGGTGAGTGGATGCCCGCTAACAGGCGCTGCCATGATGAATCTGAAATGACAGGTGCTCTTTAAATGTAACAAGAAACAGAAATGGGCGCCCTGGGGATTTTAAGGATAGCAGTTCACTCATACAAGTAGAAGAGGCTACATAGGATATAAAATGTAACATTTTTTAATATATATAAAAATCTATAATGGTCCCTACGATGGGACTAGGTATAAAAACAATGCAAAATAACTTTTCATATAATGAAGGCAATAGTGGTACAGCCCACCAAGGCCGGCCAATGTGTAGAACGCTCAGCCTGGATGACCAGCTGTATCCCAACATGTTTCAAAATTCTTTGTACAATTCTTCTTCAGGGGAAGACAATTATTGCAACACGAGAAGTTCTAAAAAAAACAATGTAATGTATCATTATAGTATACATAATCATCAATTATAAATACAGTCTAATAACCATTATAGTACAGTGTACATAACAGTGTTGATAAACAGACATTTCGCCATGTGTGCACGGTCAGGGATATACTAAAACGTTTAATGTGAAAACTGCTTAATGTTGCTTAACGTACCATAAAGTGCCTAAACCTCAATCAATTGCCCTGAAACTTTGCACAGCCTACGTTTTCAATGTCCCAAACCTATCCTGGAAGTTTCGTAGGATTTGCTTTCCCATAAGGCAAACTAGAGACATTAAGCATGATTTTTGGGGCGCTTAATGTTGCTTAACGTACTAAAAAGACCTTAGATGTTATCCAATTTCCCCCAAACTTCACACAATACAAGATTCTGTCTATGCCAACATATTCTGAAAATTTCAGATCATTTGGTCAATCGCACCAAAAGTTATTCACGTTAAGCAATATTTTACAATCCTAAAACGTTTAATGTGAAAACTGCTTAATGTTGCTTAACGTACCATAAAGTGCCTAAACCTCAACCGATTGCCCTGAAACTTTGCACAACCTAAGTTCTCAACTTCCCAAACCTATCCTGGAAGTTTCGTAGGATTTGCTCTCCCACAGGGCAAACTAGGGACATTAAGCTTCATTTTTGGGGCG
>BLSH010260784.1:15606-39658 GCA_018402905.1 Glandirana rugosa
AACAGGATAAAAAATGGAGGCGCTTGCGATCCAAACCCCTAAAGGTTCGAAACCGATACTGAACAAACCACCGACATTCTTCTACATCATTCTCAAATTTAACATGAGCCCTACTATATAGTCCAAAGTCTAAGTCATTTCGGTGACGACCCAGACCACGTTGGCTCTCGGGCTTGTACCACCTCCGGTCGACTTTCTGAAGAACGGTCTCAAAACAACGTTATCCTGTACTGGTGGTATATACCTCTACCCACGGACCAAGACCCGTGGGGGACTTTGTCACACTCACATATTAGCCATTGAAACCAATTATAAAGTGCTATCCAGATGGTACTTAGTGCCTGCTAGAATAGCCAAATTTACCCCGGGATACCACTCACACTGTTTCAGGGGGTGCCCAGAACCAGGCACCCATCTCCATATATGGTGGTCATGTCCTATTGCAACAAAACTCTGGCAAGAAGTCTTTCAGCTGGCCTCCACCATGTTCGGGCTCTCGGTTGCACCAGACCCAGCAGTGGCTTTACTGAATCTGAAACCTGATATATCATCCCGAGTACAATTTAAACTCTTACTACATCTTCTTACAGCCACCAAACAAGTCATAGCCAAAGCTTGGAAATCCCCAAACCTAGCGTTCGCGGAGGTAAAAAATAGGACAACTAACTTTATGGTTCACGCTAAATTTGAAGCACTGGAAAAGGACCAAGACACCAAATTTAAACGTGTTTGGGACCCCTGGATCACACATTGCTTACCTTGCACATTCGACCATGCAGTTTTACTACCATGGTAACTCACCCGGAAGAATATATGGGGCCGCCGTGGACCGGGCGGGCATAGACTCACGGACTCTATTAACTTCTTCCTTTTTCCCCTCACTTCTCCTTCTCTCTTTCTCTACTTTCCCCCTGCCCATCTTTTTCTTACGCCTCTACTCTCTCAATTTTTTTTCAAGTAATACCATAGGTATTCTGTTAAGCAAATCAAGCACTGTCATGCCACTGAATTTTGTTATATCAAACATAGGAAACTGAAATAATTACAGTTATTCTCCTTTGGTTTACAGAATTAATCCTTAGGTAGATCCCACATTGAGCGCAGTTTTGCTCCCAAGGGGGTGCTCGATGTGGGCTACACCGTTAACCTATTCTAGTATAGGACCATGTTGATTTGTAGCAATGTATGTACAATGCACCTGTCTAGGCAGAAATATATATGCAATGTACCTATGTCTACTGTGGCTTACTCTTTGTATCGCAAGAAATTCAATAAAAACTTTTGACAGAAAAAATGTCAAACAACTCCGAAAATTGCCTGTGACTACACTTAAATACTATATTTGCTCTTTTATTCACCCCCCCCCAATAAACAACGTAACATTTCAAGGCATAGGCCTTAAACGGGGTTCTAGTTCATGTAACTATTTATTGATGCCTTTTGATTACCTTAATTTTGATTTGTAAATTTATCATTGTACAGTATTACTTTGAAATTTCCACTGTATAATATGTAACTTTTGGATGTATAACCCTTTGTTTTTATTGTACTACCTGTATTACTTTATTCAAAACAAAACTCATTAAAAAGCACCAAAGGTATGGCCAAACAAGGATTTTATTCTTACTCCCTTTTTTGTATATTTTGCTTCCAGTGTACTCCATGATTTATATATTTTCAGTATAATTGTGAGTTGTCTGCCATAAATAATTATTAGTATTTCTGGCCTTTTATAATATTAACTATAGTTGTTAATATAATTTCCAAAAAAATCTCTTTTTTCATTATATTAGGATGTGGCACCTAAAAAATATTTGGGTGTAGTATACGTGAGATTATATGAAAACTCAATACAAATTCTATTGTGAAAAAAAAAGAAAATGTAATTAATTAAATTTAATTGAATTGAAACCTATCCCTAACATTATCCCAACCCAAACCTAACCACAAACCCAATGTTAGCCATAACTCAATCCTAAAACTAGCCCAACGTAACATTAATCCTAACACTAACCCTAGCCTAACGTTAATCCTCACCCTAACCCTAACCTAACATTAAACCTATTCCTAGCCCTAGTCCTAACCCTAACCTAAACCTAACCTTAATCCTATCTCTAACCCTAGCCCTAAACTAACCCTAATCATAAACCTTACCCTTACCCTAATCCAAACCCTAACCCTAATCATTGCCGTAACCCAGTGTGGGAAATTAGCTAGTGTGGATCACCTTTCCTGGGAAAAGGGTAGCGGGAAGACAAAGTCTCTTAAAATCTGGCGGGTTACCAGTTTTATTTGGTAAAATGTTGCGAGTCATAAAACAAACAACATAGCAAAACAAAATCTTGCTGTTCGGCGCTAAACTAATACACAGTAGGATACCTCTCTATACGATGTCGGGCTTGTCCCTGACACCTTCAAACAAAACAAACGCAAACCTTTTCTCTTGCAGTCCATAGAGCAACCAATTCTCCAAGTGTAGCTCTCTCAGTGTAGGCATACTGAGTCCCAGGCCAGAGCACAACTGAGATCTCTTCCTGGTTATTTCAAGCAGCTGAAGAGGGATTTGGGTGGACCTGTTTTTTCAGGAAGTGCAGCTGAGAGTGGAGCAGACGGATTACTACTGGCTCTGTGTCAATTGAGGAATGGTCTGGCGTTCTGGCTCTCTACTCATTCCAGTGATTGTTCTGATTCCTATTTGACCACGGAGTTTCCTTGTTTACTGCTGACAACATTGTGTATCGTCCAGGATTAATCCCATATACGGGTTTAATTCTTACCTTCGGTAAGAGTATATATTATTTTATAGTGGTGGATACACTTATCATGGCAAAGCACTATGAAGCACTAATTGATTATTTTGGACACCATTTTCTGCACTGAAATTATTTATGGTGAACTTTCAAAGGCACCCTTCTTCTACTTTCTAGGTTATACCCAGGTCTTACTAGTTTTATGAACTTTTTTGGGGACATTATACGATTTATTATATTTATGTTTTTATGTGTTATAGTGCTGCACTTTTATTTATTATTTGATGTTCACAATTTTGTTGTTATTGTGGTGTTGGCAGCTTGTGTTACTACCCTTGCATGTGCAGTATTGATTTTTATCCTATTATATCAAACCTTGCTTTGTGTGCCTGTGATTCATTTGTTATGCATTGAGATGTCAAAGGTACCACATGTATGGGATTGCATACAACAAAAACATTAGCTACTGTATATGGATGGGTACTGCATAGGTAGCACAGCCTTCCGCTGTTTTGTGTCCTGCTGCTTAATGGCAGGTGTGAGGATCACTAGCAGGTTTCCGTGTTTTCCGTGTTGTTGCTTTGTGTGCTGCATAACTTGGATGGAATTTGTATACCACATGGTTTACATACAGTGACTTACTTTTCAAACATCTGTGTATAAATTCTGGTATAAGGACCAAATTGCCCTCTTACATTGTGTAAGCAATTTATGCACCCAATAGTCCCATTTGCCTTGACCCAATCTCCTTATCCACCTCCTCCTCAATATAGTTAGCACAATGATTAGGTCTGGTACACTACACATCCTATTTGCCAATGCTTCTCCAAGAACAAATATGTGTTTGTCTCTCTCTCTCTTTCTTTTTCTCTTCCTCTCTCTCTCCTACCTTCTCTCCTTCCACAAACAGGAAAATGATGTGATGTCAGAAGAAATAACCTGCAAAATGCATGGCAATTCAACTCGCTTAAAAACTTGTGTCAACACGTGTCAATGCTCAAAAAAATGTGCATCAATGGAAGGCAATACCCAGCCATTTTTTGAGCTTGTTTATGCATATTGATCTGTGAACAGGCTTTTTTTCTATTTTCAACTAGTGATCCAGTTAGTAGCACACTTCCTGTCTTAAGGTGTCTGTAATCTTGATGGAGGAGCAACAGAAACAGCTTTGGACAGCAGCATTGTCAGCCTGGAGAGCAAGTAGTGTTAGATGGAAACACAAACAAGTGGCCACTGCCCACACTTATAACTGGTCTTTGTAGCAAGGGGCTCTGGAAGGGTGACCTATGTCAAACAAATACAGAGAGATTTCCAAGCTCAAACTTACCAACCAGCCAGCGACCAACCAAATTCACCTGTCTAACAATATGCATTAAGAACAGGGGTTTAGTCTGCACACATTTGCAAATACATGCATAGGCTACAGGCCTCGTCAAGGCATCCTGTTTTCTGTAGTCCCTAATTCTAACTTCAGAGGTTCCACAGTGGGAGCACATGCATTTTAATGGATAGGCAGGGGGCAGGTGAGCCTGGAAGGAGCCCACCCCTCCTTAAAGGTACAGGGGCACATTGAACACCCAGCACATAGCACTATGGCAGCAAAGATGTCAGTGCTTTGCCTAACTAATATAATCAAAATACAAACAAGTGGCCACTGCCCTTACCGATAACTGGTCTTTGCAGGCAGGAGTACTGGAAGGGTGACGTATGTCAAACAAATAGTGTTAGATGGACTAGCACAGGGATATGCAATTAGCAGACCTCCAGCTGTTGCAGAACTACAAGTCCCATGAGGCATGGCAAGACTGACAGCCACAAGCATGACATCCAGAGGCCAAGGCGTGATGGGACTTGTAGTTTTGCAACAGCTGGAGGTCCTCTAATTGCATATCCCTGGACTAGCAGATGGAGTTGACCAACAAATTAAAGATAAACTCCAGAAAACACTTTTTAATCAGTTACAGCAGTGGTTCTCAACTCCGGTCCTCAGGACCCACTAACAGGCCAGGTTTGCAGGATAACTGAAATACATCACAGGGGATATCATTTGCTGCTCAGTGATTGCAGTATTCTAGTCTGCATCTCCCCAAGGTAATACTGAAAATCTGGCCTGTTGGTGGGTCCCAAGGACAGGAGTTGAGAACCACTGAGTTACAGCAATTTGTTTCTTTTGGGATAACGGTTTTACATAAATAAAAAAAAGCAGATTATTGAAAGCACCCATGTCAGAAGTAAATGGATTGTCTCAACTTTCTTTGCTGAACAGCTTGATCTGTTGAAAAATAGCAGACTTACTAGCCAGATTGCCATGTGAAAATAAGGCAAAAAAGCACAAAAAGAGATAATAAATGCAGCCACCACGTCTAAGAATCGGTAAACTGAAAGAATATACATCTTTGCTTTAGGGTTTAATATTGCTTTAACCACTTGCCCACTGCACGCTGCCTATTTACGGCGACAGCGTGGCTCTATTCCACAAATAGCCATAAATAGGCAGCGATTTACTGACAGAAAGCCAGGGGGCGCGAGCACGCTGCCACCGGCGCACGCTCATGCCCGCTGCACTCTGGAGGAGTGTGCCCGCGGCTCGGGTGGACCCGATGTCCGCCAGCGAGCCGCAATGTGCTGCCAGAGGGAGAGAATGGGGAAACGCTGATGTAAACACAGCGGTTCCCCGTTTTGTCAGTGGGCATTTAAAAGATTTACTGATCCCTGGCACTGGGATCAGTTAGATCTCTTATGCCCAAGGTATCCCAGCCCCCTCACAGTTAGAACATGCCCAGGGAACACAGTTAACCCCTAGATCTCCCCCTGCAGGTTAACCCCTTCACTGCCAATGGCATTTATACAGTAATCAGTGGATATTTAAATTTCTAATCGCTGTATAAATGTCATTGGTAACAAAAAAGTGTCAAAAATGTCCTCCCCAATATCAAAGTCCCAATAAAAATCGCAGATCACCGCCATTACTAAAAAAGAAAAAAAACCTGTAAAAATGCCAGAAATTAATTCTCATGGTTTGTTAACGCGCCTACTTTTGCGCAAACCAATCAATAAACGCCGATTGCGTTTTTTTTTTACCAAATGAGGAAGAATATAAATCGGCCAAAACCAATGAATAAATTTGTTTTTTTATATATTTTTTTTGGATTTGTATTTTAGCAAAAAGTAAGAAATATTGTTTTTTTTTTTTGCAAAATTGTCGCTCTTTTTTTGTCTATAGTGGTGATCAGAAATGACGCAGAGGTGACCAAATGGCATCAAAAGAAAGCTCTATTTGTGGGAAAAAAAGGATGCAAATTTTGTTTGGGTACAACGTTCCCCAACCGCGCAATTGTCAGCTAAAGCGATGCAGTGCCAAAAATAGAGTGTTGTGTTGATTAATGACCTTGAGGTATAAGGCTATAAGCATCTCAACTTTTCCCATTTTTCTATTTTTACCTAACAAAGAATAGAGAAACTAGATAATAGGTAACAAAGGTGGCTCTACGCTTTGTGAGGCCTTAGGCAAAACATAGACGTGAGGCCCCATTCACGCCCATAATGGGAAAAATAATTAAAGCGATAACATATTAACTGTATAAATTGCATATATTAAGAGCCTTAAAACCTATGAACTATGAATTCACAGTTTATACAAAAATTTCTAACCAATTATTCTTTAATCAAATATCATTAAACATAGGGTATGTATATATATATATTTATTACACACACACAAGTGTGCCACTTACCTGCAAACAGCTCTATGTAGTGAGCCTAGCTAGTGATGTGCAGGCAGTTCAGTGTAGCTAGTGATTATTGTGAAAAAAATATTAGATAGATAGATAGATAGATAGATAGATAGATAGATAGATAGATAGGGGCGATCTGTATACAGTCAGTTAGTGTAGAGTATATACCAGATAGACAGATAGGGCATTCTATATACAGTCAGTTAGTGCAGGCAGTTTAGTGTAGAGTGAAATATATACTAGATATATAGATACTGTAGATAGGGCGATCTGTATACAGTCAGTTAGTGCAGGCAGTGCAAGAATATATATATACCTTCATAGTGTATATATATATATATATATATATATATGACATGGGGGTATGGATTTTAAGGGGAACCCCCAGGCCAAAATAAAAAAAAAATGATGTGGGGGTCCCTCCCAAAATCCAAACCAGGCCATTTAGGGCTGGTGTGGATTTTAAGGGGAACGCCATGCCAATTTTTTTTAAAAAATGGCATAGCGGCCCCCCAGAATCCAAACCAGACCCTTATCCGAGCACGCAGCCCTGGTATGGCAGGAGGGGGTGGGCACGAGCGAGCGCCCCCCCCCTCCAAATCATACCAGGCCACATGCGCTTAACATGGGGAGGATGTATTGAGGTCAACCCCAAAGCACCTTGTCTCCATGTTGATGGGGAGAAGTGCCTCATCCCCACAAGCCTTGCCGGTGGTTGTGGGGGTCTGCAGGCGGGGGACTTATCAGAATCTATTAGCCCCCATGCATACTCGGATAAGGGTTTGGTTTGGGTTTTGGGGGGGACCCCTACGCCATTATTTTTTTTTATTTGGCGCAGGGTTCCCCCTTAAAATCCATACCAGACCTGAAGGGCCTGGTTTGGATTTTGGGGGAACCTCCGCGTCTTTTTTTTAAATTTTGGCACGGTATTCCCCTTAAAATCCATACCAGACCTCAAGGACCTGGTACGAACTTTGGAGGGGACCCCTACACAATTTCTTTTTTAAATTGTGGAGCGAGGTTCCCCTTAAAATCCATACCAGACCTGAAGGGCCTGGTATGGACTGGGGGGGGTGGGCAACGCAATGCTTTTTCAGTGATTTTATCTATATTGCCGGGAACCAGCAATACATTACAGCCGTGATAATAAATGACAATTCTTTCTTTGGAAATGTCATTTTGCTCTGGCAATGTTCTAAACATCACAGAGGTGCACCCTTTTACAGGCAGACTAAGGGGACCCCCAGGCACGATATTTAAAGGAATATTTCATTTTTATTGTTTCACTTTAAGCATTATTAAAATCACTATTAAAATCGCTGCTCCTGAAAAAACGATCCATTTAAAAACTTTTTTTTGCATTGATACATGTCCTCTAGGGCAGGAGCTGGGTCCCCATACACTTTTTAGGGCAATAACTTGCATATAAGCCTTTAAAATTAGCACTTTTGATTTTTAATGTTTGAGTCCCATTGATTTTAATGGTGTTCGCACAAATTTTTTGCAGAATTCCTTCTTACAGTGCATGGGGGAAATCTTACATAAAGGGGAATGCTGCAGATCATGATGTAAGAGGGAATGCTGCAGACTGGTGTAAAGGGGAACTCTGATTAAAGGGGGGGCTCTGGTGACCAGAGATTCCCTTATATCAGAGTGCACAGCATTCCCCTTTACATCAGGGTCCGCAGGGACTTGCATCTAAATTGGGAACTCTGATGTGGAGGGGACTCTGGTGACCACAGTCCACCTTCCACAGAGTGAATGCACTAAGGTAAGGGGGGTTACTGAAATAAGGCGTAACTTTTATATCAGTGCCCCCTTACCTTACTAAATTCACTCTCCCTTACATCAGTGATCCCCCTCAGATTGGCCTTGTAGTGCTGTCACTGACCTCCTCTCAGGTGCACCATGCAGGGCTCAGTCAGGTGGTTCTCTCTGGGCTCCAGCTTTGTGGCTCTGGTTCCATCCTATATTATCCTTTCCACAGTCTAAACACATCTGACTCCTCACGTGAACCCTGTCCTGGCAGCACTCCCATTATTGACTCCTCTGTAGGCTCCCCCCAGAGACTGACATGATACAGGAGATGGTCAGAGACTGTGAATATGAGACTGTGCAGACATAATACAGGGGATGGTCAGAGACTGCAGGCATGATACATGGGATGGTCAGAGAGACTGCGGATATGATACAGGAGCTGGTCAGAGGCTGTGCAGACATGATACAGGAGACAGTCAGAGACTGTGTGGACATGATACAGGAGCTGGTCAGAGACTGCAGACATGATACAGGAGATGGTACGAGCCTGCAGACATGATGCAGGAGATGGTCAGAGACTGCAGACACGATAAAGGAGATGGTCAGAGACTGCAGACATGATACAGGAGATGGTCAGAGACTGCAGATATGATACAGGAGATGGTTAGAGACTGTGTGGATATGATACAGGAGATTGTCAGAGACTGTGCGGACATGATTGAGGAGATGGTCAGAGACTGTGCAGACAGGCACCAAAAACTAGAGCCATAGCCACAAATGATCCCGCCACAGACAGGTTGCAGAGCAGACAGATGATCCCTTTATGCACTCCTTGGTTCCTACTACAAGCAGTGAAGCAGGAGAAGCCGACATGTTCACTTTGAGTGCCCTACCATGCATTCTGGGAGGTGTAGTCTCTGCACAGTGCAGGCACTAGTGGTGTGTGTGGTGTGGAGAACTACAACTCCCACCATGCAATGTGGTGCAGGCCAGTGCTGGGACAAGGTCATCCAGTGCCCAGGGCGAAGGTGTCAAACTGCACCCCCCCTCCACATGTGGAGTAAGGGCTGGGGTTCAGTTTTTAGCGACATGCACAGCACACCTTAGCAAAACATATGAGTTTAATAGCAGTACACATTTTATCCTGCAGTAAAGCTTTGGACCAATCGTGATATAGAAAAATGTATCAGTGTGATGAAAAATGCCTGTGTTTTGTGTCATTAGAAGGAATAGATGCCCCTGTGTCTGTGGTATGAGTCTAAAGCGGAGTAGGCACGGTTAGTTTTTTTTTTTGTTCAGCTGGTGTGCAGAAGAAAAGAAAAATAAATTAATTCCCCCCCATCCACACAAACAAGGCAGATGGAGGAATCCTCCCCACTGTGCCATTGTATTCTGACAGTGGGACTCCTCCTGATGTCAGAATACACTGATCAGTCTGCAGCCATTTGGCTTTGGCCGCTGAACGAATGAACGTTTTCTAGCATTGCCGTTCGACAGAACTTGATCTACTGATTGATTTTTGTTGAACAGAAAGGGGGAAGGCCACACAGACTGAAATTTGTCTGGTCTCTACTGAACTAGCTGATTTTTTGGTCTGTGTGGCTGTGAAGGAGACGCAGTGGAATCAGAGGGAGAAGGCAGCGTAAAATTCAGATTTCTTGTAATATATTAGCAGCTACATACCAATATCTCAAAATGTTTGATTTCTAACTGAATATGTCACTGATCACAGGCTTGGAACTTAATTCTAGCAGACCCTCACCTCCTTTGCAAGCAAAACACATAACTTTAGTAAATGTCCAGTAAAGATTTCTAACGATCCTGGGAAGTAGTGTAGTTGTCCTGGTCTGTGATCTCATCAGAGTTGCAGGATACTAATAATTTAACAATAACTATTTAACGATAATCTGCAAGTACTGATTGCAGACTGACACAGACAGGACGTTTCACAAATCTGACATTGCTGAAACTAATCCAGCTTGTTCTGCAAATACATGTTAGCACTTTACCTTAATGGCAGTTTCCATGTGAATCGAGAGCTTGTGAGCTGGTCTGGAAAGAGCTCTGGTCTCTGCTGGGCTGGACACTGGAGAGTGATCAGTGCTGCAGTGTGATGAACTTTCTTAGCCTGCTCCACCCACCACTACTGCTACTCAGACTGTGCAAGCCCGATCTAGCCAAGCAAATCTGGGAGGATCGTCCTTCTCCTGTATGGACAATGCTATGGCTGCAGCTACAGAGAGGAATCACACAGAGCGCACAGACACAACCTCAGCTCAGGCCATTTCTCCTACACGTAATGGGCACAGTGCAGCTCGCAATCCGGCCCCCTCCGACCACCCCTACTTCCAGCCCAGGTGCTGGCTTTCGGAGAAGACTAGGATAGGACAGCAGTAGAGATGAGCTATTCTCCGTGTGAGGGTGATGTTACAGGAGGTTGGAACCATCATGGCTTTACCCAAATTTGTGCCGGCCCGCTTACCCCGGCAGCCTGGGGACACCAACCAGGGACATTCCTTCCCACACACATTAAGCAAAGTAGGCAGGTGTGAGGTCCCTGTGAGTGTGAGGCCCTAGGCGACCGCCTACTTTGCCTAGTTACAGAGCCGCCTCTGCAGGTACAGACTGTATAGAAACAAGAATCAAGGAACTGGATGACTTTATAATGCAAAAGTACAGTGGAGTAAGAAAAGAGAGAGACAAAGAAAAAGACGGTGTTGGGAGAGGATTAGGGACACTGAAAGGTGGAAGCATATAGCAATTTCTATCAAACGATATGTAGAAAAAACGTATTCACAAATAAGCGAATTGCTGACCACCACACAGTCCTCTGAGTCCCTGAATTGTATTAAAAGACCACAGTAGTAGTAATAAATTCAAACCAATAATACCATGTTTTCTGAAACAATTTCATTATAATGTTTACTGATAAAACAAGATCTTTCATCTGCTTTATATAATTTACCTTAAAGGACCACAGGGTCACATGTAGTAAAATAGTTTGGAGTCATTTTAGTTTTTGGTGATTTTTAAGAGTTCTATGAGCTTTAAATTGGTTGTCAACCTGTGACAACTACTTTAACCTACAGGTAAGCCTAGAATAAGGCTTACCCGTAGGTGCCCTGCATATCTCCCAAACCTGCACGGTTCAGGAGATATGCAGTGTATGTGCTGTGCCGACATCATTTCGGCACATGCGCAGTGATGAAATGGCCTCCGTGCCATTTCTCCACTGGCACTGTGCCGTGACTGGCGGCTCCCGCGCGCAAGCGCGGGAGTGATGTCGCGCAGCTCCGGCCAGTCACAGAGCCGGAGTCACGGCCCCAGAAGGAAGAGGTAAGTGGCACATAATGGGTTACTATGCAATGCATAGTAGCCCATTATGCTTCTAATTTACAGGTGTATGTAGAGGAAGTAAACCCTATGTGGGTTTACTTCCTCTTTAAATGGTTTCTGAGGGTCAGAGAGGCAACTTGTATCTATCTTGGGCCTGTTATTTTGTCAAAAAATGGCTCCTCGTTAACTGGGAACATGATGTCAGATATTGTGACAATATGGTGTATTATAAAAACGTTTGGCTTGTTGCCTGCATACAGCAATGACTGCCCATTTGTTGCCTGCATTTCACCACAATAGCCAATTTTTTGTTGCAAGTTAATTGTAATAGCTGCCTCTTTATTGCCCCCAATCTTGTCAGGATTGTCTGCATATGTGCCATATCCATTTGTTGCACTAGTATTGTCAGGATAAACTTTTATGGTGTCTCTACATCAGTCATTAACAGATGAACAGTGAAGTGATAAAATCTTAAAGAGACACTTGGGTTGATTTACTAAAACTAGAGATTGTGAAATCTGGTACAGCTGTGCATGCTAGTCAATCAGCTTCTAAATTCATCTTTTTCAATTAAGCTTTGATAAAAAAAAAACCTAGAAGCTGATTGGTTTCTATACAGAGCTGCACCAGAAGATGCACTCTCCAGTTTTTTAGTAAATCAACCTCAGTGTTTTAACCCCAATATTTCATCACTTCACTGTCCGTCTGTTAATAACTTATGTAGAGACACCAGAAAAGCTTATCCTGACAATACTTGTGCAGAGATTAACCAATTAACCACTTTTCACTTGGCCATCATATAAAAATGACCAGACAGCTGCTTCTTGTGGAGGTAATTTTAAAATGACCCCTCATTTGCAGTGCTTGTGCATGATCACTGTGTTCACTGGACATAGCAGATCCCAAATGCAAGATACACAGCCTATAAAATTGGCCCTGTACTACATGCTCACTGTGACCAATCACCAATGGCACCGTAGGAAGCGCGGACGCCAAAAAAGACGCTACTTGCGCATGCACACTGGCTCTTTTTTGGCGTCCGCACTTCCTACGGTGCCATTGGACGCCAGAGGAAGTGGAGGGGGTATATAAGACTCCCTTTGTCTATCTAATAGCTTTGGCCATAGGCAAGGACAGGAGATACTGTGTTATGAAAACATCTAACCAATGGTAATTATATATTTTTTATCTGCTTGTCCCTGGACCACTTATGATGGACCCTACTGATATTTGTTTTTTGGACTTGTTTTTGAAGGTGTATTGCTCCAGTAGCAGTACCTTTTTTGTCCCGGGTGGAGAGAAATATTTTAGCTGTCTGCCAACATGTAGGACCTGATTGTTTGTGCTTTATTCCATCCTAAATTCAATTAATTAAATTAGGTCCTAGGAATCTCAATAGCTCACTGGTTGGTAATGACTATCCTTTATTGTTCATTCTGATGATTTTTCCTCTCTGAGAGGCCCTTGCTGGAGTCTTAATATCCTCCTCTGTGGTTACCAGATATCTCTATAAAATGCCCTCCTGCTATTCAAACCCAATCAATGCTTTTATGACTAGCCATACCATTCAGGTAATGAGAGAAGCAAGGGTGGTTTGGGGATGTATGTGTGTTCAAGAGATACTCAATTATTATGTAAATTATGTAATCTGTTAAACTTTTGTTTTTCTAATTGTGTCATTGTTGATCCTTAGTGATAATAATGCAGTACCTGTAACAATTCTCCTGAAGAAGCCTCTCCATGGCGAAACATGTAGAGCATTTAAGTCACTGTACCATCTCATAATCTCATGGATACTGTATGAATTATTTGTGCAGCTTTTAAATTGTTGCTTTAATACATTTTGATATTTTTATACACATTTTGTTGTGTTTTGGCACTCTTAAAATCTCATCTTTCCTCTTGTTAAATATATTGTAAATTAAAGGATGTGGTGCTTGATGGATCTCTGACACCCAGCAAACCCCAAAATAAAGGTATATACAGCGTTATTTTCATAAAGCCCAGTCACAGGAGGACATTACAGTAATAAACTGAGCAGATTGTAGTAAAAAACTAAATTGAGCAGCAGGACAGGAGGGGGCCGCGAGGACACAGAGCGGTCAGCCAGAGAAGGGAGGGGGAGAGGAGGGGGGAGAGCACACAGGAGACACAGAGCAGGCTGCGGATGATGGAGACACACACTGATGACTCCGGTGTCACAGCTCTGCAGCCATGATACATGGGAGTCATTGTACAGGGGGAAGGGCTTAGCCAAGCAGGAATTAAAGCCAGGTATTAAAGGTGATACAGGGGACCAAGTGACACAACACAAGCTGTGCTGTATAAAATTCTTTAAGGGAACAAGATCTTTATTTGGGGGGTTAACAAATGCTTTAATAAATGCTTCTATTACTGAACACTCCTTTAAGAATGTTAGTTCCCTAACTGCTCCTAATAAAAAAAATGTAAAGTGCCCCCATCCCCCTGTGCTAGCGCATAAAGGTGAACATGTGCGTCAGTCCCGCACATACGCAGGCGGCGATTGTCCTACACATGTGAGGTATCGCTGTGAACATCAGATTATGGGCAGTAATTATCGCACTAGACCTTCTTTGAAGATATAAAGTGGTAACCTGTAAAGGATTTTAAAGTGTCGCTTATGCATAGTAACATTTACCGTATATACTTGAGTATAAGCCAATTTTTTCAGCACATTTTTTGTGCTGAAAAAAGCCCCCCTTGGCTTATGTTCGAGTCAGTGTCTGTGGGTGGTCTGAGGAGATGAGTAGATTCACATTGCACAGAGCGTGCTGCTTCTAAGAGCCACTCTGTGCATGAAACTGTGACCAAATTACATTGGAATGCAGAGAATGCAGAGAGAGCTGTCAGATTTTCAACTTGATGTCGGGAGGTGGGCGTGATGTGTGGGTGTTAGCTGTTCAGTCCCACCCACCTCCGATCTCAGTGAAGATCTGACAGCTCTCCCCGTGCATTCTCTGCATTCCAATGTAATTAGCTCACAGTTATATGCACAAAGCGGCTCTTAGAAGCAGCGTGCTCTTTGCATTGTGAATCTACCTTACTCATCTCTTCTGCCAGTGCCAGCCAGTACCATCCAGTGCCAATCAGTGCCACCTGCCAGTACCATTCAGGGCAAGTGGTAATGGCTACAATACCTCTGTTTTGGCTACAATCCCTGTGTAATGGCTGAGTTCCTGTGTTCTGGCTACAATACCTGTGTTCTGGCTACAACACCTTTGTTCTGGCTATAATCCCTGTGTTCTGGCTACAATCCCTGTGTTCTGGCTACAATCCCTGTGTAATGGCTGATCCCCTTTGTTCTGGCTACAATATCTGTGTTCTGGCTACAATACCTGTGTTCTGGCTCCCTGTCCCTGTGTTCTGGCTGCTGCATTTCCCACCCTAGGCTGATACTCGGGTCAATAACTTTTCCCAGTTTTTTGTGGCAAAATTAGGTGCCTCGGCTTATATTCAGGTCGGCTTATACTCGAGTATATATGGTACGTTGTTTGTCGATGTTGTGCAGCCATGCACAGTTTTAAACATCTTTGGTAACTATTTACACAGTGTGACATAATCTTTTATACCTTACAAATAATTGGGTCATGTATTGTGTTTTTTTGCATTAAAATTTTAAACAGTGTATTTTTCCCCAAAACTTGCGTTTCAAAAACCGCTGTACAAATATTGTGCGACATAAAAAAATGCACCGATTTATTCTCTATGGCCACTGCTTTAAAAACATATATAATGTTTAGGGGTTCTAAGTAATTTTCTAGCAGAAAAAAACATGTATACAAAATGTGCCAGAAAATGCCTGGTCTTCAAGTGGTTAACATAGAGTTTTTAAGGGGTACTTCACTATAGTTAAATTATAACAAAACCAGGACATTAGTAAATGTCATTTTACATGCTGTAAAATCACTTAACATATACAAAAATCCATAATCAATGTACAGACGCATATAGGTCTCCATTTCCCAGAAAGAAGAAAATATGTACACATGTTCATTCCTTCTTTGGTGGAAGAATTTTCTGCAGTTTTACTCTGGCTTGGCTTCTTTTAGACTCCCAGTCTACATAGCTCTTGTCCAGGTGCTGAACAATACATGATGGAGTGATCTTTAGAAGTGTCAATATACTCCCTGTTCTACAGTGTAACAGATTCATTATCAGAAGGACATGCTGAGTGCTCATTTCAAGCAGAGTGTTTGTTTTGACAGGGATGCTTTAATATCTAAAAGAGAGAAAAAAAGCCTATTTTACTTTCTGCCTGCACTGCAATTGCAAAGGGACATTATTACCGCTCTGAATTCTGTTACAATGAAATTATCCACTGGTTTTAAAAGTTCCTCTGTATAGTTTATATTCCAAAACAGTTTACGTTAGGTCTTTTAATAAGAGGGGTAGGCTTTTTCCCAGGCCAAGCTTCCTTTCCATATTTCTTCTTCTTGGGCTCATTGACAGCCTCAGCAACAAAGCTTGATGCGGTAGGAGCAGCTGTGATAGGGGCAGTTGTGGGAGTGTTTGGGGTAAGGTCAACTTCCGTTGCCAAGTTAGGGAAAAGCATCCCACCAATTAGTGGCTACATGGCTACTTCCCTATAGTTAGCCTCTTTTTCCATGCATATGTGATTTCTT
Organism: Glandirana rugosa; assembly: GCA_018402905.1. Taxonomy (NCBI): domain Eukaryota; kingdom Metazoa; phylum Chordata; class Amphibia; order Anura; family Ranidae; genus Glandirana; species Glandirana rugosa. The sequence goes on from BLSH010260784.1 coordinate 31,828, forward strand.
GATGCATCCATCTGTGACCCGGAATCATATATGAGGAAGGCAGTCTGGAGTTGATAAAACAAAAACCCTTTCAGACTTTCCATTATTTCTGGGGATCGATTGTGAAGTTGCTCTCCTATGGAATTAATCACAATGTGTTTTTGAATTCCATTTTATCAGCACAACAATGATAGGAGGATTTTAATTTGCATCTTAGGTGTCTAATCATGAAATTGTAGGATGTTTTATGGACTATTTTTTATTTATGATGAATGTTTTGTAAATCTACTGGTATGATATCCAAGTTTATATTTGGTTTTAAATAGGTACCCCTTTATTATTGATTTGACATTGCATTTTTACTATTTATGAGGTACCTGTTGATATATATTTAATCATTTGTTTTTTATTCTTATTATTATTGCACAGCAAATTCATTCTGTAAAAAATAAATAAATAAGCTAATGCACACCCTTAGGTAAGGGTATGGCATCACTCTGACTATGGGAAGAGGAAGAGAAAGGGCTAGTGAGTTTTGGAGTGATTTTTACTGATTTAAATTGTTTGAGTGCCTTCTGCAGACAGGTGACTGTCACTTGAGAAATGGGTTTTTAGTCTGAAGCTTTGTTATTCTCATCTCCACCCGATCCTGAGTGTCCGCATGCCAACTGAAGTTTTTTTTTTCTGGCATCTAACCATGTGTATTGATGCTTGTTAATTGCTGTACTTTTAGCCTGGATATCCTCCCTGTTCTCATGAAAATGTATATTTTTTGTCTAGATAGAGGAACTGTGGGGAGATCTTGTACACATACTACAGTTTATTGTTATGTCTTTACAGGATGCTTCCATTCATAAATATATGAAATTTGAAAAGTTAGCTTTTTGGAATGTTGCCTATTATGTATTTAGAATGCATTAGATGTTCCCCTATTCCAAATGCCTCATGTTGAATGAACAGAAAAAGATAAGCTGGCCCTATTGTTCCATGGGATGGCTTATCTTGTTAAAGATGTAGTTTATTATCCCTCAGCTGTTTTCCAAATTTGCTAAGTTGAAAGATAGCTGAATCACTGCTGCTACCATAGGATCCGGTGGTATTGATGTATGTTCAGTGGTAGTCAGTATTAACTATGGCCAGCAGTGCAACAGAAAAATATTTTCAATAAATTAAAATACTTGCTTCCAATCTGAGGCAGAATCACAAATCTAATGAGTTTTCCATCTATAGCTCCTTAGCGATTAGGAAGGTGGTTCACTACCTAAACAGGTCAGTGATCTTCTGCCACTTTGTTGTTTCTGTAGGTGTTAGTATTACAATCTGGTGTTATTTTCTCCAAATGGCCTTACAGGTTGCTATGATGATGTAGTGTATTGTTGATTTTTTTGTTCCAAGGAGGAACTTAATATGCAGAGAATACAGAATTCCTGTATCTAGAAACCTGAAAATTCATATTATGATTATTATACAGGATTTATAGAGCACCAACAGTTTACGCAGCGCTTTACAATATAGAAGGGAGACAATACAGTTACAATACAATAAAATACAAGAGGAATAAGAGGGCCCTGCTCAGAAGAGCTTACAATCTAATAGGCTGGGGCAGGTAGTACAAAAGGTTTTAACTGTGGGGAATGAGCTGATGGAAGTGGTAGAAGATTTTTTTGGAGGCGCAATAGGCTTCCCTGAAGAGATGGGTTTTCAGGGATTGCCTGAAGCTAGCAAGAGTAGGAGATAGCCAGATAGATTAGGGTAGAGAGTTCTAGAGGATGGGAGAGTCTCTGGAGAAATTCTGGAGATGAGCATGGGAGGAGGAGATGAGGGGGCTTGAGAGTAGGAGGTCTTGAGAGGAGCAGAAAGGACAGTTTGGGTGATATTTGGAGACAAGATTGGTGATGTAGCTCGGGGTAGAGTTGTGAATGGCTTTGTATGTTGTGGTTAGTATTTTGAATTAGGAGCTATTGGGAGCAATTGGGAGCCAGTGTAGGGATTGGAGCAAAGGGTTGAAAATGAAAACATGTTATTTTAATACAATCTACTTTTTTCTTTATAGTTAATATCCTGAAGACAAAGTAGTGGAGCAAATGGGGCAGCAATAGAAAGGAGTTACATTTGCAGATGGAGAGTAGGAGTGGTATGAGGGCCAGAAATCATGTTCCATAGTGCCCCGTCGAGTCCCAATAATATTCTTAAACCACATATGGATTTGCAGGAGTAAGCTTATACATGCTAAACCATAATCCTAACCCTAGCCCTAACACTATTTCTAACTTAACCATAACTTAATCCTAGTCCTAAACCTAGACCTAACCTAAACCTACTCAAACACAAACCCTAGCCATAACCTAACTTTAACCATAATCCTAGACCTAACCTAACCCAAAACCTAACCTTAGGCCTAACTACAACCTAACCATAGCCCTAACGTAAACTTAACCCTGGACCTAACCCTAGCCCTCACTTAATCCTAAACCTATCCCTAACCCTAGTACTAACCTAACTCTAATCCTAATCCTAGCTTTAGTGTAACCCTAACTATAACCCTTACCCTAGCCCTAACCCTAGCCCTTACTAACCCTAAAGCTAACCTAACTCTAAACTAACCTAACCCTAATTACTAATGTTTACTTAAATTTTCAGCACTGAGTGTAATTTTGAAGAAGAGGTAGAGGAGGCAGAGCGGTAGGTATGTGCTTGAATAACCAAATGCCATGGCTGTTGGGTCTGCAGCTGCACTCCTGAGAAATTTTGTAATACCATCACTTTACAAGAACCCATTGCACCACTCATCCAGCACCGGACTGTAAGGGACACTCTGGCCATAGTGCAATTGAAGCTCCGAGGTGCACACAATGCACAGGTATATGCACATTCGCTGCTGATACTGGCGCTAAGTGTAAGTGCAGCAGCTGCACTAGTTGGTTGCTGGCTGATCTGCAGCTGTTACCCTTGTTCCTGTATCTGCTCCTGTGTTTGACTTCTGTGATTGACCCAAATCAGACAGGAACAGTGATGATGTTCTCATGAGGGCCATAAAAAATAGAAGAAAATGGATCATTGAAGACTGATGAATATCATCTGGATATGGCAATAGTCTCACTTATTAAACAAGTGCCAGTAGAAAGGAGATCTTGAGCTTGGAGCACTTCAGAGTGTTCTATTACCATATTACTAACCCCTCCCTTAGTTCTTCACATGCATCTGCATCACCACCACCTCCACCATCATTACAAGCAGCCCACCAATGATATGGTCAGCTGTAGTATCATGTCTACAATCTCTACTAATGACTCTTTACTAAAGGAGTAAAGCATATTCAATTTGCAAAGTTCATTTTCATATTGCAAGAGAAATTTCACTTAGTAATCTGGTGGCTAAGTTAATGTGCTGAAAATTAACTTTGCAAAGAATACCCAATCACATACAAGGAAAATGAAAAAAACAAAACAGGATTTTTCTCAAACATGATTCATTCATTAAACTGAGCATAACTTTGCCTCATTGATTAAGCTGTAGAAACATTTCCTGCAAAGTAAACATAGTAAATCAGGACCAATGAGTAGAGTTGAGCAGACACCTGGATGTTCGGATTCAGCGGGTTCGGCCGAACTTTGTGAAAAAGTTCGTGTTCGGCACCGAACTTGACCCGAACTTGACCCCGAACCCCATTGAAGTCAATGGTGACCCGAACTTTTGGGCACAAAAATGGCTATAAAAAGTCCTGGAAAGGGCTAGAGGGCCGCACAAAGGAAGCAAAATGGGGGTAAGAGTAGGATAAGTGCCTTGCAAACAAATGTGGATAGGGAAATAACTTAAAATCACATAAAAAAAAAATTGGAGGAGGAGGTGGATGTGGAGAAGGAGCCTAGAGGTTGAGGAGGCGGTGGCCGTGGCCGTGTAGGTGGAAGTGGTGGTGGAGGAGGAGGAGGTAGCCAACACTGTTTTAAGTTTGTTTGTTTGTTTTTCTAATTGGGGTAGCCCCCAAAATATTGAGACATATTAAAAAAAAACAAGTATACCAATGGCTGTGTGAAGCTGGTCTAAATGTCTATTCTGCACAAGGTACAGACAAGTCTTGTGGGATTCATGCCTGGTTCATTTTAATAAACGTTAGCTTGTCCACGTTGGCTGTGGACAGGCGGCTGTGCTTGTCTGTGATAACGCCCCCTTGCTGTGCTACAAGTTCAGACAATACACTGACTGCAGGGCAGGCCAGCACCTCCAAGGCATAAAGGGCAAGCTCAGGCCATGTGCCCAATTTGGAGACCCAGAAGTTGAATGGGGCAGACTTATCAGTCAGTATGTGTAGGGGTGTGCACACATACTGTTCAACCATGTTGCTGAAATGCTGCCTCCTGCTAAGACGTTGCCTACCAGCTGATGGTGCTGTTTGTTGTGGCGGCTGTTGACAAAGCCTTTCCACATTTCGGCCATGCTAACCCTGCCTTCTGAGGTGCTGGCGGTGCCACAGCTGCATTGGTGACCTCTTCCTCCTCCTCTGCCTTCACCTTGTGCTTCCACTGGGCCCCCTGTGTCATTTGGGAATGCCCCCAGCAGCGCGACTATCAGCGCGCGCTAGTAGTCACACATCTTCCGATCACGCTCCAGTGAGGGAATTAAGGACGGCACGTTGTCCTTGTAACGGGGATCCAGCAGGGTCGCCACCCAGTAATCAGCACAAGTTAAAATGTGGGCAACTCGGCTGTCGTTGAGCAGGCACTGCAGCTTGTATTCACTCATATGTGCCAGGCTCCCCACAGGCAAAGACAAGCTGTCCTCTGTGGGAGGTGTATCATCTGTGTCCTCCATATCCCCCCAGCCACACTCCAGTGATGCCCACGAGCTGCGTTGGGTGCCACCCTGCTGTGAACACAGTTCCCCCTCCTCATCACCTTCCTCCTCCACATCCTCCAGAACTGTGCCCTGACTTGAACATTTTTTACCTGGCCTATGCTGGTGCAGGAACCCACCCTCCGAGCCACTTGTGAATGACTGGCCTGATAACCGTGGAAATGACCCCTCTTCCTCCTCCTCTTCCTCCTGTGCCACATCCTCTTCCATCATCGCTCGAAGTGTTTTTTCAAGGAGACATAGAATTGGGATAGTAACATTGAGAACAGCATCATCAGCACTGGCCATGTTGGTGGAGTATTTAAAACACCGCAATATGGTACACAGGTCTCGCATGGAGGTCCACTCGTTGGTGGTGAAGTGGTGCTGTTCCGCAGAGTGACTGACCCGTGCGTGCTGCAAATGAAACTCCACTATTGCCTGCTGCTGCTCACACAGTCTCTCCAGCATGTTCAAGGTGGAGCTCCACCTTGTGGGCACGTCGCATAGGAGGCGCTGAGCGGGAAGGCTGAAGTTCTGCTGCAGAGCAGACAGGCGAGCAGCAGCAGGGTGAGAACGCCGAAAGCGTGCACAGACGGCCCGCACTTTCTGCAGCAGCTCTGACATATCCGGGTAGTTTTTTAAAAATTTCTGCACCACCAAATTCAGCACATGCGCCAGGCAAGGGATGTGAGTCAAACTGGCTAGGCCCAGAGCTGCTACGAGATTTCGCCCATTATCGCACACCACCAGGCTGGGCTTGAGGCTCAGTGGCAACAACCATTTATCGGTCTGTTGTTCAATGCCCTCCACAGCTGCTGCGCAGTGTGGGGTTTATCTCTCAAACATATCAGTTTTAAAACAGCCTGCTGGCGTTTCCCCCTGGATGTTCTGAAGTTGGTGTTGAAGGTGTTAAACTGAGCGGATGAGGAGGTGGTAGAGGAGGAGGAAGCGGAGTAGGAGGAGGAGGCAACAGGAGGCAAAGAGAAATGCCCTGCAATCCTCTGTGGCAGAAGGACATGTGCCAAACGGCTAGCCGCCTCAGGCCCACCCGCCACTACATTTGCCCAGTGTGCAGTTAGCGAGATATAGCATCCCTGACCGTACTTACTGGTCCACGTATCAGTGGTCATGTGGACCTTGCCACAGATGGTGTTGCACAGTGCACACTTGATCTCGTCCCCAACTTGTTTGTGCAGGGAAGGGATGGCTCGCCTGGAAAAGTAGTGGCGGCTGGGAACCAGGTACTGTGGGACAGACACCGCCTTCAGGTTTTTAAAACTATCCATGTCCACCAGACGGAATGACAGCATTTCAAAGGCCAGGAATTTTGAAATGCTGGCATTCAGGGCAAGGGATTGAGGGTGGGTGGGGGGGTACTTCCTCTTTCTCTCCAGTGTTTGGGAGATAGAGAGCTGTAAGCTTCCATGGGACCATGTGGAAATGCTTGGGGACGGTGGCGGACATAGTGGCGTTGCTGTCACATCATCTGTTTGCTGGGTGGCAGGTGACACTGGCTCTGTAGAGGTGGAGGGAGAGGCCGAGGCAGCAGTAGAAGAGGAAGCAGGAGGAGGCCTAGAGCTTTCTGGGATTTTGAGGTACTTATTCCACTGCAGCTCGTGCTTTGAATTTAGATGCCTGGTCATGAAGGTTGTGCTCAGGTTTAGAACATTTATGCCTCGCATCAGGCTCTCATTGCACAGCATGCAATCTACTCATGTCTCGTGTCTTGTCGTCAGCACATTGTCTGAGGAACTGCCATGCCGGGGAACGCCTTTGAGCTGCCTTTGGTGTGCTAGGTCCCTGGGTGCGGTGGGTAGTAGCAGGCGTACTGTCTAGGGGACGGTCGCTCCGCTTTTGCAACCTGCTTCCTCTTTTGCTGTGCTGATGCCTCTGTGCGACCACCAACTCTTCCTCCAAACTGCACACGTCACTCGCATGACCTTCATTCCATGTGGGGTCTAGGACCTCATCATCCTCCACATCATCTTCCACCCGCCCTTCACCACTGCCCTCCTTGTCAGTCTGCACACTGTGGAAAGCCGCAGCAGTTGGCACCTGTGTTTCGTCATCATCAGAGACGTACTGCGGTGGTGTTTCCATGTCCTCATCCTGCAACAGAAGTGGTTGGGCATCGGTGCACTCAATGTCTTCCACTTCTGGGGCAGGGCTATGTGGATGGCCCACGGAAAGCACACCAGCAGAGTCATCAAAAAGCATAAGAGACTGCTGCATGACTTGGGGCTCAGACTGCTTGGCTGATTTACAATGGGCTGAGGTAAAAGACAGATGGCCATGGGGTTCATGTGGCAACTCTGAGCTTTCATCAAGTGACCAGGTGGGAGACAATGTGAAGGAACTGGAGGCATTGTCAGCCACCCAATCTACTAGTGCCTGTACTTGTTCTGGCCTCACCATTCGTTGAGCGGCATTCGGGCCTACCATAAAACGTTGAAGGTTCTGTCAGCTACTCGCACCTGAGGAAGGTGTTTCACTTGTGCGTGTAGCTGGCACAAATCGACCAAGTCCTCTCCTTGCAACAGGAACTTCACCAACACCACCAACACCAGCAGCACCACGACCACAACCACATCCCTTTTTTGACGCTCTGCTCTTTCTGGATGCAAATGTACTATGTAGCACTATTTATTAATAATAAAAAAAAGAATAATAAATTATTATTCTTTTTTTTTTTAAACCAGCAATGTAGATGCACTTTTTATTTTTGTGCAAGAAATGCACCGCTGGCTGCAAATGTAGTATTTAAAATATATATTTTTTTTAAACCAGCAATGTAGACGCACTTTTTATTTTTGCGCAAGAAATGCACAGCAAGGTGCAAATGTACTATGTAGTGTTATTTATTAATACTAAAAAAAAAGAATAATAAATTATTATTCCTTTTTTTTTAAAAAACAGCAAAGTAGACATACTTTTTATTTTTGTGCAAGAAATGCACCGCTCACACCAGCAGCAGGAACCTCTCCCTACGCCAGTATGAGATGATTTTAGAACACTAATC
>BLSH010260803.1:0-12825 GCA_018402905.1 Glandirana rugosa
TGCTCTCCCCACCCAGTCAGTTGTTATTCCTCTCTGCTCTCTTGAACCCCCCCTTTTGCTCTCCTCTTCTCTGTTCTCCCCACTCAGTTCTCTCTCCTCTCTGATCCCCTCCTCCTCCTCCTTTCCGTTCCCCCTTGTCTCTCCTCCTGTCTTCCCTGTGTTCTGTGTTTCTTCACTCCTTTCTGCCCTCCCTCCCCCTCCACTCTGTGTAACTCTCCTTCTTGTGTCACTTCCAGCTAATAACCCCAGTTTTATTCTTCCTCAGGACTTCCCTATTCACCTCATGCCCCCCCTCCGAGTGCCCCCCACCAGACGGAGGCCATGTCTCTCCTGTGTGTGCGAGGTGAGTGCCGCTTTACACTTCTCATACCCGCTTATATTGGCATCTTCCTACTTCTTATTAGGATCTCACTAGGAAGGACTTCCTAATGAATCTGTGGCCAGCGTTGCCTTGATGAGTTTGCTGAGGAGGGTCACAGTGATGCTTTTTATGTCATTTTTCTATGAGAGGGTGAACAAAATGTAGTTTTTGTAAATGCTATAGTCCTGGCTGTCTCTGGATTTAATCATTTTAGTGGCGGACCCAGAACAATTGCTTGATCATGGCAGCCAGGGAAAAGTGCATTTTTCAGAAGCTGGTGTCCACTTTGGCAGCCTCTGTGTTGCTCTCAAACTAGGTTCTATAACATGTGGCCCTCCAGCTGTTGCCAAACTACAAGTCCCATGAGGTGTTGCAAAGTTGACAGGTACAAGCATGACTCTCAAAGGCAGAGGCATGATGGGACTTGTAGTTCGGCAACAGCTGGAGGGCCGCCAGTTTGAGCAGCCATGTATAATACCCCCTAAAAATCTGTTGGCTGCGATTGTGGACCTCTCCTTCTGAAAATGCAAGTTGCCTGGCTGGCATGCTCAAGATATGATCCCGGGATCACAATGTACAGCATTGCAGGGAAAGGCATTTCCTCATCCAGGAAGTAGATAGTGACCCTGGATGATGCCTGTACAAAGATGGCTCCGTCCTTCTGGAGAGAAAAGCAGATGAACGCATTGTGGAGGGGATATCTGAGGGAGCCGGGACATTTACAAAGGAATGTCAGCAATGGCAGACACGTGAAATATATGCTGAGTGAGTCCATTTGCTGCAATCCATGTGACTGCATTCTTTGGCTTAAAAGAAAATATGCGGTGGTGTCTTTGCGAGGATGTCTGCGGGGTGACGTTTCTTTGTTGATTTGCTTGTTTTGGGTGCAGAGTTCCCTTCTCCTCGCCCTGCGGGGCGTATTGGACAGCCAAAGAATTGGGCGGCAGCGCGTTGGGTTGGCCCCGCGTCTCTCTGGTTACATTATCTGTCCCGGGAATGCTGTGTGCTGGCCAGGAAGGAAACCCTATCAGATCATTGTGCAGCTCTGCCACCCTCATATCCTCCACCTTCATGCCCTCTTCTCCGCCGGCTCATTACACATCATTCATTCTGCACTCTATAGCCGAGTCACAGGGCTACCGGAGTTCAGTAGTTGAGAGGGGAGGAAAACCTGACCACTCAGAAGGGATATTTTATTTATAACTGGAGTCTGGCAAGTCAGCCCCAGTTCTTATATGTCCTGATTGTGCCAACGTAAGATCTTCTGGACATAATTCCGACACTCTTCCTGTCCACCCGGGGTTTTTTGGTACTCCTCATAATGGGCACAGCGGGTGTACAAACCTGGGAACTCAGCACAGGGATGGCGGGGACCCCTCATAATGGGCACAGCGGGTGTACAAACCTGGGAACTCAGCACAGGGATGGTGGGGACCCCTCATAATGGGCACAGCGGGTGTACAAACCTGGGAACTCAGCACAGGGATGGCGGGGACCCCTCATAATGGGCACAGCAGGTGTACAGACCTGGGAACTCAGCACAGGGATGGCGGGGACCCCTCATAATGGGCACAGCAGGTGTACAGACCCGGGAACTCATCACAGGGATGATGGGAACTCCTCATAATGGGCACAGGAGTTGTACAAACTTGGGAACTCAGCACAGGGATGGTGGGGACCCCTCATAATGGGCACAGCAGGTGTACAGACCTGGGAACTCAGCACAGGGATGGTGGAAACTCCTTATAATGGGCACAGCAGGTATACAGGCCTGGGAACCCTGCATAATGGGCTCAGCTGCTGTACAGACCCAGGAACTCAGCACAGGGATGGTGGGAACCCCTCATAATGGGCACAGCAGGTGTACAGACCTGGGAACTCAGCACAGGGAGCTCACAAATAGTCCAGAGATGTAAGAATCTGGCAGGCGGTATAAACCTTTAGTAGCTACCAAAGACTTTTGGGCTTCATAAATGTTTTGGGGTAGCAAGTTAGTAGAACTCCAGGGGGTGGGTGGGGGTAGGGCGTCTGTTCATTGTTTGCGATTCTGAACGAATTTGTATTCCTGGGATCTTAGCACGCAGTGTGGTCCTTTCTGGGCGGGTTGGTCTTGTAGAGTTTCCTTCCAGACACTTTCTGTAGGTTCATCACGTCTGTCCCTGGAGATATGGCCGTCCTCCACAATCTATGTTGTACATAGATAGTGTGATGATGATTCATTATTATATTACGAGTATTGATTAGGAGGGAGTGTGCTGACCCATATAGATCACAAGCTCCTCCAGCCTATCAAATCCTAACAGCCACTTGGTTCTTTCCCAGAGCTTCACCTTTATTGGATTCCAGAACAGATGACAGGCCACAAATTACGAGCAAATATTGCAACTATCAGAAGCCTTCCAAATACTCAGTCCTCTTCTATCATAGCAAGCATAGGGGCTCTCCACCCATCCAGCATAGAGAAGTCTTAGGCAGGTGTGAGACACCAGGTAATTGATCCAGGTGGAACCTCAGGTGGGGTCACTGCTGCAGACTTGAATGTGGGTAGAAGATAGGATGGCTGCACCCCCCGGATTGATGCAAAATTCCAAATTTATTGAGAATATAAAAACATGCAATTTTCTCAGTAAATTTGGAATTTTGCATCAATCCGGCTGTGCAGCCATCCTATCTTCTACCCACATTCTTAGGCAGGTGTGAGCAAATGCTGTAAATGAAGAATGCCTTCAGAAATACAAGTGTTAGAAGTTTATTTTTATGAATTAACAAAATGAAAAGTAAATGAACAGAAGAGAAATCCAAATTTTGGTGTGACCACCCTTTGCCTTCATCAGTTCTTCTAGGTAGACTTGTACACAGTTTTTGAAGGAACTTGGCAGGTAGGTTGTGCTTAGTTCTTCAAACATCGTATAGAACTAAGCACAGATCTTCTGTTGATGTCGGCTACCTCAAATCCTTCTGTCTCTTCATGTAATCCCAGTCAGACTCCATGATGTAGAGATTAGGGCTCTGTGGGGGCCAAACCATTATTTCCAGGACTCTTGTTGTTCTTAACACTGAAGATAGTTCTTAATGACATTGGCTTTATGTTTGGGGCCGCTGTCCTGTTGCAGAATAGACTTGGGGCTAAGCACACCCCTCCCTGATGGTATGGCACGATGGAGAAGTATCTACCTGTATTTCTCAGCAATGAGGACACCATTGATCCTGACCAAATCTCCAACTTCATTTTCAGAAATGCAGCCCCAAACTTTCAAGGAACCTTCACCATGCTTCACGGTTGCCTGCAGATGCTCATTAGTAGGGGTGCTGAAATTAATCAATGCATCGCGATTTGGCGGTCCCCTGATGCGGCATCGATGTGGCGACTGCCCCCCTCTACACCCATCATGACCCCTGACACCCATCTACGCCCACCATCACCACCCACACCCATCACTACCTAGCATCACCCACTGACACCCATCATCACCCACGCCCCTCTACACGCACCCACTGACACCCCTCTACACCCATCACCACCCACACCCCTCTGTACACACCCACTGACACCCATCACTACCCAGCATCACCCACACCCCCCACTACCTCCCACACCCCTCTACACCCAGCATCACCCACTGATGCGCATCACCACCCACAGCCCTCTACACCCATCCACTGACACCCATCACTACCACCCTCACCCCTCTACACCCATCATTACTGACACCCACACCCCTCTACACCCATCTACTGACACCCATCACTACCACCCTCACCCCTCTACACCCATCATTCCTCAAACTCCCCCATCCTTCTACTCCTGTCCATGGATTTCTCCATCTCTATCCCTAGACTCCCCCATCCTTCTATTCCTGTCCATGGATTCGTCCATCCTTCAGTTCCTACCCTCCCTTGTATCTTAATCGAGAAGCAACGTGGAATCGAATCGTTGACCAGATAATTGTAATCGAAGCGGTAGACCAGTGAAGATGCGCATCCCTACTCAATCTCACGCTCTCCAGCCCTTCCCCTAACAAACTACCTCCTGCTACAGCCAAATAGTTCACATTGACTCATCAGTCCAGAGAACCTGCTGCCATTTTTCTGCACCCCAGTTCCTGTGGTTTCATGAATAGCTGATTCTTTTAGCCTTGTTTCCACGTCGGAGGTATGGCTTTTTGGTTGCAATTCTTCCATGACGACCCCTTCTGGCCAGATTTCTTCGGACAGTAGATGGGTATACCTGGGTCCCACTGGTTTCCACCAGTTCTGTGCTGATGGCACTGCTGGACGTCTTCCAATGTGGAAGGGAAGTAAGCATGATATGTCTTGATCTGCAGCATTAAGTTTCATTGGCCGACCACTGCGTCTACGATCCTCAATGTTGCCTAATCAGTGGTGTCTTCAATGCTGAGAAATACAGGCAGATACTTATCCATCATGCCATGCCATCAGGGAGGAGTGTGATTGTCCACAAATTTATTCTGCAGCATGACAACAACCCCAAACACGCCGCCAATGTCCATTAGAGGAGCTCTAGGCTCCTGTAGAAAAAAATTAGGTCCACAGCTACAAATACCGTGGCTGCTGACTTTTAATATTAGGACACTTGCCTGTCCAGGAATCCAGCTGGGTCTTCACCCGAACCAATTTTTCAAACCGCTATCGGTCGGGTGCTGCTGCCGACATCTCCACTAAGGGGAAACGCTGTGGCAAAAGCAGGTACCCAGCTCCCCACCTTCAGCACCCCCAAAAGGTTGCAGCAGAGGAGACGGGCACCCTTTTGGGTGGTGCTACACTTTAACCACTTCCCGACCAGCGCCGTAAATAGGCGGCGGTCGGGTTTGAGCGGCTCTCCCGGGACATAGCCTGCACCTGCAGGCTATATCCCGGTATAATTTTTTAGAGCTGGCGGTGGGCTATCCAGGGGTAACGACCGATCCGGCTCGGGAGCCGCTCGGTCGTTACCCCAGGGGGCTGGAGACCGGAGCGACGATCCAGCACGTCCGCCAGCTGGAAGAAGACCTGACAGAAGCTGTAATCGTCTCCAGTCGGGTCTCCTTCGGCAAATTTTAAAAAAGTGACAGTATTCAGAATCGCCGTTTGTGGCAATCTGAATTGTGATGGCAATAAAAGTGATCAGATTTTTATTTTTTTTAAAGGAACAGTGCTAAAAATAAATAAATAAAATTAAAAAAAAAAAAAAAAGATTTAAATCGCCACCGTCCCCGCGAGCTCGCGCAGCAAAGAAAACGCATACGTAAGTCGCGCCCACATATGAAAACGGTGTTCAAACCACACATGTGAGGTATCGCCGCGATCGCCAGAGTGTGAGCAATAATTCTAGCAAAAGACCTCCTCTGTGACTCTAGCCTGGTAACCGTTAAAAAATTTTAAAGTGTCGCCTATGGAACTTTTTAAATACCGGACTTTGTCGCCATTCCGCGAGTGCGCGCAATTTTCAACCGTGTCATGTATGGTATCTATTTACTCGGCATAACATCCTCTTTCACAATATGCAAAAAAATTGGGCTAACTTTACTGTTGTCTTATTTTTTAACTCAAAAAAGTTAAATTGTTCCAAAAAAATTGCGCTTGAAAGACCGCTGCGCAAATACCGTGTGACAAAAAGTATTGCAACGATCGCCATTTTATTCTCTAGGGTGTCTGAAAAATATATATAATGTTTGGGGGTTCTAAGTAATTCGCTAGCAAAAAAAAAAATGTTTTTAGCTTGTGACCACCAAATGTAAAAAAGTGGCCCGGTAGGTAAGTGGTTAAGAACCATCTTCAGTGTGTGGTGATTTGGGGTATTTAGTTCATTGGTAGCGCCAAACAATGAGCCCACTCTACAACGTTTGTTTTAGGAGTTTTTCTGCCCACTTTTATTGAAGAAAGTAGAGCTAGAAAGATTCACAGCGGAAATGATTTCCCTCACAGGGCTTCTCACCATCAGTTTGTCAAAACAAACTACTCCACCACCTCGTGGCTTTTCTCTGCATAGTCCTCCTGCCCTGGTCCTCCAGACCTCCAGTCAAGCACACAGTCCCCAGTGCTTTAGCTCTAAACGCTAACGCTTCCTCCGTTCCGACTGTTTCTCCTGCAGCTCCCTGCTGCTACATCCTTACATGCTTGCCTTTCACTGTCCCAGCATGGACAGTATGGAGCAACGCGCTCCTAACAGCTCCCTTACACAGACTGACCCCTTTGGGAGGGTGAGGGTCACTAAACCTCTGCTCCCAGCTCTAACATAAGCCCAGTGCACACCTGGCTCATTAGTGTGCTTGTTTTCTGCAAAACGTGGCCTAAGCTGTCGAAATAAACAGTGGCACGGGCTCGTCTCTCTACAAGTGTAAAGAACAAGGAGTCCTGGAAGTGATGGTTTGGTCCCCACAGAGCCCTGATCTCATCATTGAGTCTGCCTGGGATCACATCAAGAGACAGAAGGGTTTGAGGCAGGAAACATCCACAGAAGATCTGCGGTTACTTCTCCAAGATGTTTGGAACAACCTACCTGCCGAGTTCCTTCAAAAACTGTGTGTAAGTGTACCTAGGAGAATTGTTGCTGGTTTGAAGGCAAAGGTTGGTCACACCAAATATTGATGTGATTTGGATTTCTCTACTGTTCACTTACTTTCCAGTTTCATTGATAAACATAATCAATTAACACTTCTATTTCTGAAAGCATTCTTCATTTACAGAACTTTCACACCTGCCTAAAACTTTTGCACAGTACGGTATGTCCAGTCTATATTTTACACCTACAGTGAGGGGAAAAAAAGTATTCGATCCCCCTGCTGATTTTGTACGTTTGCCCACTGACAAAAAAATGATCAGTCTACAATTTTAATGGTCGGTTTATTTTACCAGTGAGAGACGGAACAACAACAAAAATATACAGAAAAACGCTATTAAAAAAGTTATAAATTGATTTGCATTTTAATGAGTGAAACAATTTGACCCTTTCGTAAAACATGACTTAGTAGTTGGTGGCAAAACCCTTGTTGGCATTTTTAGGTCAGACGTTTCTTGTAGTTGGCCACCAGCTTTGCACATCTCAAGGTCGATTTTGTCCCACTCCTCTTTGCAGATCCTCTCCAAGTCATTAAGGTTTCGAGGCTGACGTTTGGTAACTCGAACCTTCAGCCCCCTCCACATATTTTCTATGGGATTAAGGTTTGGAGACTGGCTAGGCCACTCCTGGACCTTAATGTGCTTCTTCTTGAGCCATTCCTTTGTTGCCTTGGCCGTGTGTTTTGGGTCATTGTCATGTTGGAATACCCATCCACGACCCATTTTCAATGCCCTGGCTGAGGTTCTCACCCAAGATTTGAAGGTACATGGCCCCGTCCATCCTCCCTTTGATGCGGTGAAGTTGCCCTGTCCCCTAAGCAGAAAAATACCCCCAAAGCATAATGTTTCCACCTCCATGTTTGATGGTGGGGGTGGTGTTCTTGGGGTCATAGGCAGCATTCCTGCTCCTGCAGACACGGCGAGTTGAGTTGATGCCAAAAAGCTTGATTTTGGTCTCATCTGACCACAGCACTTCACCCAGTTCTCCTCTGAATCATTCAGATGTTCATTAGCAAACTTCAGACGGGCTGTACTGTGCTTTCCTGAGCAGGGGGACCTTGCGGGCACTGCAGGATTTCAGTCCTTCCCAGTGTAGTGTTACCTATTGTTTTCTTGGTGACTATGGTCCCATCTGCCTTGAGATCGTTGATGAGATTCTCCCGTGTAGCTCTGGGCTGATTCCTCACCATTCTCATGATCATTGAAACTCCACCAGGTGAGATCTTGCATGAAGCCCCAGACCGAGGGAGATTGACAGTTATTTTGTGTTTCTTCCATTTGGAATAATCGCACCAACTGTTGTCACTTTCTCACCAAGCTGCTTTGGCGATGGTCTTGTAGCCCATTCCAGCCTTGTGTAGGTCTACAATCTTCTCCCTGACATCCTTGGACAGCTCTCTGGTCTTGGCCATGGTGGAGAGATTAGAATCTGATTGATTGCTTCTGTGGACAGGTGACTTTTATACAGGTAACAAGCTGAGATTAGGAGCACTCCCTTTAACCACTTCCCGACTGTGTGCCGTGTTTTCACAGCGGCAGTGTGGTTGCTGTTCGCGAATCACTGTAAAAAGGCGGCGATCTGCGAACGGCCTCTAGGGGGTGCATGCGCGCCTGCCGCACTCCTGAGGAGTGTGTCCGCGGCTCGGGCGGACCCGATGTCCGCCGGCGAGCTGCAATGAGCGGCCACAGGCAAAGAACGGGGAACCGCCGATGTAAACACGGCGGTTCCCCATTCTGACGGTGCAGGCATGGGAGATCTACTGATCCCTGTCACTGGGATCAGTTAGATCTCTCATGCCCATGGTAGTGCAGCCCCCCCCCCCCACAGTAAGAACACCCAGGGAACACAGTTAACCCCTAGCTCCACCCCCCCAGGTTAACCCCTTCACTGCCAATGACATTTATACAGTAATCAGTGGACATTTCAATTTCTGATCGCTGAATAAATGTCATTGGTCCCAAAAAAGTGTAAAAAATGTCCGACATGTCCGCTGCAATATCGCAGCACCGCTAAAAATCGCAGATCGCCGCCATTACTAGTAAAAAATAAAAATAAAAACCCCAGAAATTAATTCTCATCATCCGTAAACGCGGCCACTTTTGCGCAAACCAATCAATAAACGGCGATTGCGATTTTTTTTTTATCGCAAATATGAGGAAGAATATAAATCGGGCAAAACCGGTGAAAAAAATGTTTTTTTTTATATTTTATTTTTGGATTTGTATTTTAGCAAAAATTAAGAAATTTGTTTTTTTTTGCAAAATGGTCGCTCTTTTTTTGTTTATAGCGGCGATCAGAAATGACGCAGAGGCGATCAAATACCACCAAAAGAAAGCTCTATTTGTGGGAAAAAAAGGACGCAAATTTTGTTTGGGTACAACGTCGCACGACCGCGCAATTGTCAGTTAAAGCGACGCAGTGCCGAATCGCCAAAAGTGCTCTGGTCCTAAAGCTGGAGAACCTTCCGGTTGGTAAGTGGTTGAGAGTGCTCCTGATCTCAGCTTGTTACTTGTATAGAAGACACCTGGGAGCCAGAAATCTTGCTGATTGATAGGGGGTCAAATACTTATTTCACTCATTAAAATGCAAATCCATTTATAACTTTTTTTGAAATGCGTTTTTCTGGATATTTTTGTTATTCTGTCTCTCACTGTTAAAATAAACCGACCATTAAAATTATAGACTGATCATTTCTTTGTCAGTGGACAAACTTACAAAATCAGCAGGGGGGATCAAATACTTTTTATCCCTCACTGTAGCAGCAAAACACCTCCCTTTGTACACCGATTACCACCAGTGAGTAAAGCTGGAGGGGTTTCTGATTGGCTGACCAAACTCTTTTGATCTTCACATGAAAAGACTCGATTTGCAGTTTACTGGAAATACAGTTTAAGGCCATTCGCGTTGACAATCATTGTTGCTTAGGACAGACGGTAAACATCGCCCGTTTGACCAATTAACATTTTTTTGTTTTTGCAGTTACCTTTTTGAATAGAATTCGTATAGGGAGAGTCTAGCAGCTCTATCAATCTTCATGACTTGCCTTTTAATTAGGCAAGGTTCACCTCTGTGCCGGGTGATTGCCGCTGAGGGACCGCACGTATTCTAGCAGCCGCAACCACCGGCACAGAAAAACGCAGGAGGTGTGTGCTGGTGGCATTAATCCTGATGGCACGCCGCACCCACTGGAAATCACTCACGCAATGGGCACCGCGCCGCACTTGCAGTTCCCCTGCGGCCTGCAATTCCAATTTTTTTCCACCCCCGGTTTTCAGCAGGCACGGCAGCCTATTCAAATATTAATGGGCTGCTGTGTCCACCATTTCCACGCAAAACGTGGAACTGCATCAGTGTGAACCACGACTAAATGTATTAAAAAAAAAAAAGCCTGTTTTATTGTTTAACCACTTCAACTCTGGAAGTTTTACTCCCCCTTTATGACCAGACCATTTTAAGCAATACGGCACTGCGTTATTCCAACTGACAATTGCGCGGTCATGCGACGTTGTACCCAAACAAAATTTGTGTCATTTTTTTTCCCCACAAATGGAGCTTTCTTTTGGTGGTATTTTGATCACCTCTGCGGTTTTTTTTTTTTTTTTTTTGGTGCTATTAATAAAAGAAGACCGACAATTTAAAAAAAAAACAAAAAAAAAAAACATTATTTTTCTGCTATAAAACAAATAAAAAAAAAATGTAACAAATCAAAGTTCTTCATTAATTTAGGCCAATCTGTATTCTGCTACATATTTATGGTAAGAAAAAAATCCCAATAAGTGTATATTGATTGGTTTGCGCAAAAGTTATAGCGTCTACAAACTATGAGATATTTTTGTTTTTATTTATTTTTTTACTTGTAATGGCTGCAATCAGCGGGACTGCGATATTGTGGTGGACAAATCGGACACTGACACTTTTTTTTTTTTTTTGGGGGGGGGGACCAGTGACACCAATATAGTGATCAGTGCTAAAAGTATGCACTGCCACTGTACCAATGACACTGGCTGGGAAGGGGCTAACATCCGGGGCGATCAAAAGGTTAACTGTGTTCCTTGGGAGTGTTTGCTAACTGTGGGATGGTGCTTTGACTGAGTGATGTCAAAGATCTGTGTTCCTGCTTAGCAGAAACACCGGATCACTACCTCCCCTTCTCGCAGAACAGCGGTCTGCCTTGTTTACATAGGCAGACCGCCATTCTGCCCCTCTCGATAATGATTGCTGGGTGCCGGTGAACATCAGGTCCGCCGGACCCGCTGATTGGCTCCCGCTGTATCCAATCACAGTGGGAGCGGGTTGCCGGCGCTCCCTAGATTCGGAAATGAAGGTGATGTACAGGTACGTGATTTCACGCTGACGGGCTGCCCTGCCACAGTACATGTACGTGGGGTGGTCCGGAAGCGGTTAAAAGCTGCCCCTCAGCTCCAGTCAATGACTTTGCCTTGGTTAAGATGTCATCAGTTTGCTGCAGGCAGGAGGAAGCATTTCCTCAGTCTCCTCTCCCCCAGTGATCAGACTGTACATTGTTGCTTTGTAAGAAGTCACAAGGTGAGAGGCTGTAGCAGGGGGCTGACCTGTGATGCTATAAAAAGGCACCACTTTGAATAGCTGCGCATGCAACACCCGGCGACTCCAAAACTGCAACAAGGTGCGTATATACTCCAGCTGAGCTAGTCCGGAGCAATAGTCCATATCATCCGGCAAGAAAGAATGGTGCACCCAAACTGTCAGCTGCTTGAAGGCAAGTGCCCAATCTGTCAGCTGCTTCAGCTAGGGGCATAATACCCCCTAACGCGTTTCACCCTCTGTCAGGCCTAATCGTATAGGTGGGCTCTGCCTCTTGCTGGATTATCAGTTCATTCTTTTTTTGCACTTAGAGCTGCTTGTGGAAAAACGGCTTCAGCTAGGGGCACACCATGCCCGCTAACGCGTTTCACCCTTCCACTGGCTTAATCATAGAGGTGTCCTTTGCTGCTTGCCAGTTGATTGCGGCTGATCTGTGTTGGACTTTTGTGAACACAACGACAAAATCTTTCAGGTTACGAGGATTCCATGGCTGTATGATCTGTGTGCCAGCATCACAGTCCAGGAAGTAGGTGCTGATCTTGGATGATACCTGAACAAATAAGGTGCCGGCCTGATGTAGTGAAATGCAGATGGAAGGCATCGTCAGGGGGGAGTACTGTGATCTCGATGAGACGTAATATCTGGAAGTGTTACACTTTATACATAGTTACCATGCATCCTCTGTCAGATAAAAGTATATGACAGGTCCACTTAGGTTTCCCCAGAGCCTCTTGCCCATGAATGCCTAATGGTGGCAAACAAATTGAGAGGCTGGCAGGTGGACTTCCAGAACTGCCAAATAATGGGGGAGGGGCAATAAGGGGTGCTTGGGACAAATGCACCCAAAGCCAATCATATGTGGAGCCACAGAATGTAGAAACGGGTGACGCTTGGCTGGACGATTGTGAAGTGGAGATGAAACGCGTCGCACGCAGTGAGATGGGAGTTATTGCAAGGGAAATGATTTGGACTAATAATGTAGATGGAGGCTGAAGGAACGAAATCAATCGATGTGTGGGCAGGCTGATTGTCCCCAGGTCGATCCATACAACAGTTGATCTATTTGGTTACAACCAGCCTGTCTGTTTTTTTTTTTTGTAACAGTTATTGTCGGTGGCAATAGCCGCTAGCAGCAATCATTGCCTTCTGCGGTCCAAAAAGGCTCCCCGCCCCGCACCATTGCTAATCCTCCACCCATTGGGCACTTATCAACTTTGCTGGGTGGTGGTAAAACACTCTGGACCTGGCACTGAAATAAAAACCGTGTCAGACGAGTGGTCTCCATCCAATAGAAAAAAATGTAGCCCTGGCCCTGTTGGGGGTAGTTGGGGGGGGGGGGGGG
>BLSH010260803.1:12951-25141 GCA_018402905.1 Glandirana rugosa
CCCCCCCCCCCCCCAAAAGGGCATTTATTAATAATAATAATATTATTATTATTATTATTATTATTATTATTATTATTATTTATTATTATTATTATTAGTGCACCGAATGGAAATTTTGGTGCTGAAACTGAAAATTCAGGATGCACTTGGCCGAAACCGAAAATGACCGTTTAAAAAAAAAAAAAAAAAAAGGATAAATATAATTTTATATATATAAAATATTTTTGTGTTCAATTCGGCTATTTAATTAATATTATAGACAAAAACTCACACAAGCATGGGTAATGAGCGGAGTATGGGGTGCTCAGGCTATGCCATGAACATCAAATTGGCATGGAAAATGCCGGCAACACGAATGCTTCTTGTAAATCTTTATTGGGCAATAACAGCAGTGCTGCATCTTGATTTAATTAATATCCCGAATTTAAAAGTTTATAAAATTATCGGCATCTTTAGTGCAAGAAAAAAGCATCCCTTTAAATGATATGTATATATGTCTTTACACCGGTCCGTTGCGGTGTTAACCACTTCCTTACTGGACACTTAAACCCCCCTCCTGCCCAGACCAATTTTCAGTTTTCAGCGCTGTCACATTTTGAATGAGAATTGCGCGGTCGTGCGACGTTGCACCCAAACAAAATTTTTATAATTTTTTTCCCCACAAATAGAGCTTTCTTTTGGTGGTATTTGATCCCCTCTGCGGTTTTTATTTTTTGCGCTATAAACAAAGCGCTACGATTTTGAAAAAAGAACAATATTTTTTACTTTTTTGCTATAATACAAATCCCAAAAAAATATAAAAAAGAAAATTATTCATCAGTTTTGGCCGATATATATTCTTCTACATATTTTTGGTAAAAAAAATCAAATCGCAATCGGCGTATTTTGATTGGTTTGCGCAAAAGTAATCGCGTCTACAAACTATGGGAATAGATTTATGGCGGTTTTTACTTTTTTTTTTTTTTTACTGGTAATGGCGGCGATCTGCAATTTTTATCGTGACTGCGATATTGCAGTGGACATGTCGGACAATTCTGACACATTTTTGGGACCATTGACATTTATACAGCGATCAGAAATGTAAATGTCCACTGATTACTGTATAAATGTCATTGGCAGTGAAGGGGTTAACCTGCAGGGGGCAGTGAAGGGGTTAACTGTGTTCCCTGGGTGTGTTCTAACTGTGGGGGGGGGGCGGGGCTGGTCGGGACATAACAGATCTAACTGATCCCAGTGACAGGGATCAGTAGATCTGTTATTTCCCCTTCACAGAACAGAGAACCATCGTGTTTACATCGGCGGTTCCCCATTCTGCAGCTGCTACAGCTGATCAGCGGGTCTCGGGTGGACATCGAGTCCGCTTGACCAGCGGGCACGCCCATGCGTGAGAGGGCGCCGCCGCAGGCTGCGAGTGCGCGTGGGGAGCGTGCACAAGGGAGGACGTCCATGGACGTCCTCCGGGCATTTCAGAGCCGCGCTGTAGCCGTCTTTCAGCGATAGCGCGGCCCTGAACTGGTTAAAAATCTTGCTTGCTGCATTTTTGGTCAATTAAAAGTTAAAAAAAAAATGCACTTCCCCGCAGCATGAATGCATCAGTAAGGCACCCGTGTTACATTTTTGATGCGTTTTTTTTGTCACATGACCTATGAAAAACACACCATAAGCGCGGCAAAATAGAGTGTTTTTGGGCGCCATTATATGCACCCTTTTTCTCTTGGCAGAATGCAGATAACGCCATTGTTGGCCGAAATGTTTCTAAATTTCGATGCATCTCTTATTATTTATCATTATTATTATTTTTTTAAATTTATGTATTTCTAATGTTTTTTTAAAAAAGTGACATTGCTTTGGCGAATTCTCCACATTTTCTCCTAATTGGTGTGCTGAAGGTTTGTGTCACCTCATTAGACCGGAGAAAAGAGTCATAAACATTCCTGCCCTCCCACTCGGGTCATTTATGTTCATCACCCCGGAGGATATGACTTTTTTTGTTCTGTGGCGTCACTTCTAGAAGAGTGATCTGCGTATGGAGAGCTGTCAGCCGCACTCCTCTAATTGGACGGAGGGAGCGTTCTGGGGGGGGGGCAGAGGAATTGGTTTTCAGAAGAGATTTCCTGTGTGGTTTTGCTGGGGACGTTTTATGGAATGACGGAGAGACTGCCTTCACCATGGAGGATGGAATAGGTGAAGATTATTAACTTACAGAAAATATTTCTCAGGTTTCCCTTCCATTCCATGTTTGGGGTCGTTATGTTGGAATACTGCCCTGCGGCCCAGTCTCCGAAGGGAGGGGATCATGCTCTGCTTCAGTATGTCACAGTGCATGTTGGCATTCATGGTTCCCTCAATGAACTGTATCTCCCCAGTGCCAGCAGAACTCATGCAGCCCCAGACCGTGACACTCCCACCACCATGCTTGACTGTAGGCAAGACACACTTGTCTTTGTACTCCTCAATCTTGGTCTCATCAGACCACAGGACATGGTTCCAGTAATCCATGTCCTTAGTCTGCTTGTCTTCAGCAAACTGTTTGCAGGATTTCTTGTGCATCATCTTTAGAAGAGGCTTCAGCCATGCAGACCAATTTGATGCAGTGTGCGGCGTATGGTCTGAGCACTGACAGGCTGACCCCCCACCCCTTCAACCTCTGCAGCAATGCTGGGAGCACTCATAGGTCTATTTCCCAAAGACAACCTCTGGATATGACGCCGAGCATGGGCACTCAACTTCTTTGGTTGACCATGGCGAGGCGCTGTTCTGAGTGGAACCTGTCCTGTTAAACTGCTGTATGGTCTTGGCCACCGTGCTGCAGCTCAGTTTCAGGGTCTTGGCAATCTTCTTACAGCCTAGGCCATCTTTATGTAGAGCAACAATTCTTTTTTTTCAGGTCCTCTGGGGGTTCTTTGCCATGAGGTGCCATGTTGAACTTACAGTGACCAGTATGAGAGAGTGAGAGCAAAAACACTAAATTTAACACACCTGCTCCCCATTCACACCTGAGACCTTGTAACACTACAACTCACATGACACCGGGGAGGGAAAATGGCTAATTGGGCCCAATTTGGACATTTTCACTTAGGGGTGTACTCACTTTTGTTGCCAGTGATTTAGACATTAATGGCTGTGTGTTGAGTTATTTTGAGGGGACAGCAAGGGTTGTCAGGAAGAGGCTCTTGTCCTCATCAACATGGAGACAAGTTGCTTTCGGGTGGGGGGCACCCCGAAGCACCCATACTCCCCATGTTGAGGGCATGCGGCCTGGTATGGTCCAGGAGGGGAGGGGGGCGCTTGCTCGTCTTCACCCCCTTTCCTGCCAGGCTGCGTGCTCCTCGGATAAGGGTCTGGTATGGATTTTGGGGGGGACCTCACGCAATTTTTTCTTTTTCTTTGTTTTTTTTTTTTAATTTTCGGGCAGCGCCCTCCAATTTTGCTCAGGAGTGTTTTTTCTTGCACACATTCAGGCTTGTTGGGTGACTTTCTTTTTTGGGGGGGGGGCCCTTTCACTCCTGGTATGTGGGATTCTGCATGACAAGGCAAGAGGCCTTGTCTCCTACCAGACCAAGTTCACATCGCCATGTTGCAGTGCTTTTTTTTTTTTCCAGATTTTTTTAAATTTAAATCAGGATTTTTTTTTTTTTTTTCATTTTTATCAAATTTATTTTTAATAAAATGCTTTTGGAGTAAAAATCCACTTTGCTACTTTGCTATTTAAGATACATTAAATAATTTTAGTTTGTCCAGCATGAAATGGAGCTTAGTTATATAGCATGAGGCTGTATATTCTGCAATAGTTATATTTTTGGTAAACTCATTCAATAAATCCAAGCTCTACAAGCTGAGATAACATTGCACTGCATTGATGCATTCACACAATTTCACAGTAACAATGAGATAAAACAAAGTTCAGGAATATTCCTTCATCCCATTGTTTTGCAAATCTATGTACACTACAAACTGTATGATTGAATCGGTTCTGATATCGCTGTTTTACTAACCTGACAGCTTATTATTCTAAATAGGAAACCTTCATTTTGTTTGCAAATATTAAAGATCCTAACTAATAGCAAGAATAAGTCCTTACATTTAAAGAGCACCTGTCATTTCAGATCCATCATGGCAGCGCCTGTTAGCGGGCATCCACTCACCTGCTGCCACCACGTCCCTCACCTTGTTGTCTCTGCCGCATCACCAGCTGTCCCATTTAACCACTTGCCGACCACCGATCGGCATCTGACGGCGGCAAAGTGGCTCTGTAAGGCGAAATGTTTTTTTTTATATTTTATTTTTGGATTTGAATTTTAGCAAAAAGTAAGAAATTTGGGTTTTTTTTTTTTTGCAAAATGGTCGCTCTTTTTTTGTTTATAGCGGCAATCAGAAATGACGCAGAGGCGATCAAATACCACCAAAAGAAATCTCTATTTGTGGGAAAAAAAGGACGCAAATTTCGTTTGGGTACAACGTTGCACGACCGCGCAATTGTCAGTTAAAGCAACGCAGTGCCGAATCGCAAAAAGGGCTCCGGTCCTAAAGCTGGAAATCCTTCCGGTCCTTAAGTGGTTAAAGTGAATGGGACTGGGAATTCAACAGAGGGTCAGAGGAGGAGCTGCTGCGGGACAGAGATGACAGTTGCTCTTTAACCACTTGCTGACCAGCCGCCGTTGTTTGATGGCGGCAGACCAGCACTATTACAGACTGTAGGGGGCGCGTGCGCCCGCCGCACATCTCTGGAGCCAATGTGCGTGGCCGGCGGGCGCGATATGGGAATAGTTTGGGGATCACCCCTTCCTGTTCCAACAACCAGTGCACAAAGCAAGGTCCATAAAGACATGGATGAGTGAGTTTGGGGTGGAGGAACTTGACTGGCCTGCACAGAGTCCTGACCTCAACCCAATAAAACACCTTTGGGATGAATTGGAGCAGAGACTGTGAGCCAGGCCTTCTCGTCCACCTTAGTGTCTGACCTCACAAATGCTCTTCTGGAAGAATGGTCAAACGTTCCCATAGTTTGTAAACGAGATAACTTTTGCGCAAGCTAAGCAATATACGCCTATTGCGTTTTTTTTTTTTTTTACCAGAAATATGTAGAGGAAAATATATCGGCCTAAACTAAGGAATAAATGATAGATATATATTTTTTTTTTGGGTGGGGGGATATTCTAGCAAATTTTTTTTTTTTTTTCAAAATTGTCGGACTTTTTTTTGTTTATAGCGCAAAAAAATAGAAACCGCAGAGGTGATCAAATACCACCAAAAGAAAGCTCTATTTGTGGGGGAAAAAGGATGTCAATATTTTTTGGATACAACGTCACACGACCGCGCAATTGTCAGTTAAAGCGGCGCAGTGCCGTATCGCGAAAAGTGCTCTGATCAGGAAGTGGGGGGTAAATCTTTCCAGGGCTGAAGTGGTTAAAAATTCTGATTTCAATCGACCTTGACTTATTTCAAATCCACCCTGGCGCTGACCAAGTATGGCATGCTACACTTTTATGGCACAGCGCTGCGGCCAATAGAACGCCACTTTGTGCGATGCGCCACTGCCGTCCTGCGTTTGCTGATGAGGCCCTCAAGGCACCGAGCCCCAAATGCAAAGCACAGCAATCAATCAGATTGCGATATGCGATCATCTGGCTCCAGTACAACGTATTTTGATTGGCTGCAAGGGGGTTGCCGTGCGTTTTTGGTTTACTGAATGAAGCTGGCGGTCTGTATGTGAATAGCGCGTGGCAGTGAGTGGGGGGTAATCCCGGGAATTGTGCCCAGAGGAGTATAAAGCGGCGTTTGTGTCTTTCTTTCCATTTAAAGACATTTAATCCTCTTATCTGCGGGAGCTCTGAGCCGCTGTCCTAGAACCTCCCCGGCCTTCGATCTGCTTACAGAGCCGATCCCAGAGTCCTCTGTGCCAGGACGGGGCCCGCTCTGCCCCAGGCTGATAGATGGCGACAGGAAGCGTGCGCCCGGCTAACTGTCACTGATTTACAGCAACCCTGGAGGGGGATGGGAAATGATCTGTGGATCTTCATCGCTGTCGGTGCGGCCGCTTTCAGAACGCTGCTCTTTTCCAAGACCTCAAATCGCATGAAAACTGTCCATCCCTTTAAATCATACGGAAGCGTTTACATCACTGCGCTGCTGGTGCGCCATGTTTTGAAAATAGCCCTGCGTGCTGCCTCTTTGGCACCGTTTTTCACTGTAAGCCAATGGGAGCGCATCAAATCCGCAGTGTCTG
The DNA here is from genome assembly GCA_018402905.1 of Glandirana rugosa. NCBI lineage: Eukaryota > Metazoa > Chordata > Amphibia > Anura > Ranidae > Glandirana > Glandirana rugosa. The sequence goes on from BLSH010260803.1 coordinate 19,178, forward strand.
CATTTCTTGGTGCGTTTTTTGAGTCACATGCATGCCCGGGGTTCAAGAAACCAGAAAGCGCATTAAAAACGCGATATGCGTTTATAAAAAAAATGCATGCTGTGTTTTTAAAGGGGTTGTAGAGTCTAAACGTTTTTTTACCTTAATGCATTCCTAGCATTAAAGTTTTACTTTAACCACTTCAGCCCCGGAAGGATTTCCCACGGTAGGACCAGAGCCTTTTTTGCGATTCGGCACTGCGTCGCTTTAACTGACAATTGCGCGGTCGTGCGACGTTGTACCCAAATGAAATTTGCGTCCTTTTTTCCCCACAAATAGAGCTTTCTTTTGGAGGTATTTGATCTCCTCTGCGTCATTTCTGATCGCCGCTATAAACAAAAAAAGAGACAATTTTGCAAAAAAAAACAAAAACAAAAAAACAATATTTCTTACTTGCTAAAATACATATCCACAAAAAAAAAAAAAAATATAGAAAAAAAAGGTTTTCATCAGCTTTGGCCAATTTTTATATTCTTCCTCTATATTTTTGTCTAAAAAAAAAAATCGTAATCGCCGTTTATCGTTTGGTTTGCACAAAAGTTGCCACATTTGCGAATGATTAATTTCTGGAGTTTTATTTTTTTTTCAATTTTTTCCTAGTAATGGTGGTGATCTGCGATTTTTAGCGGTACTGCGATATTGCGGCGGACATGTTGGACCATTTTGACACTTTTTTTTTTGGGACCATTGGCATTTATACAGCGATCGGTGCTATGAGAATGCACTGATTACTGTGTAAATTACATTGGCAGGGAAGTGGTTAACCTGCAGGGGGCGCTCTTAGGGTTAACTGTGTTCCCTCAGTGTGTTCTAACTGTATGGGGGCTGGGCTGGCTGGGGAAGGGAAGTGATCACGGCTTCCATATACAGGAAGTCTGTGATCACAGCCCTACGCCTCTGTCAGAACGGAGAGCCGTGTTTACATACATGGACCTCCGTTCTCTCACTGCGGGGGAGAAGTGGCTTCTATGGGGCCATTGGTCAGGGGGGAGGGGCCCAGGAGTGCCGGTGAGGGACCCCTAAAAGAGGAGGTTCCTGGCCGCTCTGTGTGATTTAATTGCACAGAGTAGGCAAGTATAGACATTTATGTTTAAAAAAATAAAATGTACCTTTTTTACAACCGCTTTCAGCACACCAGTGTGAAAGGACCGTACAAAATTTCACAAATAAGGCTCCGTTCACACTTTATGCGACTTGGGACTGCAAAACCACACCCCATGATTTCCAATGAGTACCAATTCATATCTGCCCAACTTCAAGTCACACCTGCACTACTTTGGTCTGACTGTGATGCGATTTCGAGGTCCTCAATATTACACAGGCATTGCTTAAAGTCACATTAAAATCGCTGCAAAAATCACATGACTTTCAGGTCGCACGAGTGTGAAAGGGGCCTAAGTCCCCTCTCTCACTAGCACTTCCATCTCCGTAGAGGATCCATAGATCAGTCAGTCATATTGGCAAAAGTATTGGGACGCCTGCTTTTACATGCACATAAACTTTAATGGCTTCCCAGTCTTCGTCCGTTTAGTTGGCCCACCCTTTGCAGCTATAACAGCTTCACCTCTTCTGGGAAGGCTGTCCACAAGGTTTAGCAGTGTCTATGGCAGTGGTTCTCAACTCCGGTCCTCGGGACCCCCCAACAGGCCAGGTTTGCAGGATAACTGAAATACATCACAGGTGACATAATTTGCTGCTCAGTGATTGCAGTGTTCTAGTCTGCATCTCCCCAAGGTAATACTTAAAATCTGGCCTGTTGGTAGGTCCCGAGGACCGGAGTTGAGAACCACTGGTCTATGGGAATGTTTGACCATTCTTCCAGAAGAGCATTTGTGAGGTCAGGCACTGATGTTGGACGAGAAGGCCTGGCTCGCAGTCTCCGCTCTAATTCATTTCAAAGGTGTTCTATAGGGTTGAGGTCAGGAGTCTGTGCAGGCAGTCAAGTTCCTCCACCCCAAACTCGCTCATCCATGTCTTTATGGACCTTGCTTTGTGCACTGCTCCAAATCATTGGTGGAGGGGGGATTATGGCGTGGGGTTGTTTTTCAGGGGTTGGTCTTGGCCCCTTCGTTCCAGTGAAGGGAACTCTTAAGGCATCAGCATTCCAAGACATTTTGGACAATTTCATGCTCCCAACTTTGTGGGAACAGTTTGGGGATGGCCCCTTCCTGTGTCAACATGACTGCACACCACTGCACAACGCAAGGTCCATAAAGACATGGATGGGGTGGAGGAACTTGACTGGCCTGCAGAGAGTCCTGACCTCAATCCGATAGAACACCGTTGGAATTAATTAGAGTGGCGACTGCAAACCAAGCCTTGTCTCCTCCAAATCAGCGCCTGACCTCTCAAATCGGCTTCTGGAAGAACGGCCAAACATTCCCATAGACACTCCTAAACCTTGTGGACAGCCTTCCCAGAAGAGTTGAAGCTGTTATAGCTGCAAAGGGTGGGCCAACTCAATATTGAACCCTACGGACTAAGACTGGGATGCCATTAAAGTTCATGTGCGTGTAAAGACAGGCATCCCAATACTTTTGGCAATATAGTGTGTTACATCCATGACCCTTCTGATTACATTGTGGAAAAACCATACGATCCCTATGGGCAGTTGGATGTAAATAGATGTGCAACCATTGACAGTGGAAGGAAACCTGGTGGAGAACCTGTGATCAGTCCGATGACCCTGACGCACATCCAATCTGGGCACCCATAGGGATAAATTGCAGTCCACTTTTGATGCCTCTTATCGTAGGTCAAAAATGGTTTGGCAGAATGTCCGTGACCTCATGGTACAGGGATAAAAAATGGAATATGGAAAACATGAAATATGGAATTGCATCTGCACGTGGCTGTTTGGTCAGGTTCTCCTCCTCCCATAGAGTCTATGTCACGTACCTGGTGGTGGAGTCTGGCTTATGCAGTAGGCAACCTCTCTTACGGCCCTGGTTTCTGAACCTCTGATAGAGCAGACGGAGCGCTGGAGCACAGGGGAGCATGAGGGCTGGATAGGGCACAAGATGTCGTCCAGAAGGTCGTGCAAGATGGAAGAGTAGTGAGAAAGGCCGGGTCGATAAAATGCGGGCTCAGCAGTACAGGAGGAGCAGGCAGTCGGGTGGTCAGGTGCAGGCAGGGTCGTTAACAGGTAGGCAGATTGAAGTACACAGGGATCAGACAGAAGAGTGGTCGTAGGCAAGCCAGGGGTCGGTGCAGGCAGAGTTCAAGCAGATGCGGGTTCAGGCCGGGTCACAGGTAGCTCAGAACGGGTCGCTCAGGAACGCGGTAACGCTGTAGAACGGACAGCACTTGCTGACAGGAGCAGGAAGTCCACATAGAGCTGCCCGGCGCTGCCTCCTCCGGGAGCGCGAGGAAACAACAATAAAGTGCAAACAAGTCCTCAGCACAATCTTCTTCTAACAGTCTACTTTCAGGGGAGCCCCATCTACTACTTGGATAGGCCTTACTTCAGCAGGCCTCCCCTGAACAAAGAGATCCGCCAGTTTTTGGCTGGGTGGACCACGAGTTCCAGTCCCTGACAGGAGTCTTGCTTTCTCGGGAATCATGGCCTTCGGAGGAGGACCATGCATGCTCCTTCTTTTTGCACCTGGTGTTTAGTTTTGAATGTGCAAACTGCACCGCGGACCTTCAAAAAAGGTGTGGTGGATACCACAAAAACCTGGGCCTAGGGTTGGAGGTATCATCCCTCCGGGCTTCAGGACCCAAACCAGGATTATCCAAGTACTTAGAAAACTAACGAGCCGGTTCTCTCCTAATGGAGAGGTTTGAGTTACTATCCGCTGTCATAACAATTCTTGCACAATAAGTAGCTGCTGGTTATCCCAAAAATGTGGACCTAGGGTTGGAGGCTTCATCCTTTCCAAGATTCTACAAAGGCTCTGGGCTTCAGGACCCTACCCAGGACTTGCCAAGCCCTCAGAAAACTCACAAGCCAGTTTTTTTCTAATGTAGAGCCCTGATCTACCATTTACTATCATAACAAAACCATTGTACACACTTTCACAACCTAGGGTTGGAGACTTCATCCCTTTCAGGACTTTCTGAAAAGCCTCCAGGCTTCAAGACCCAAACCAGGATTATCCAAGTCCTTAGAAAACTGACAAGCCAGTTCTCTCCTAATGGAGAGGTTTTAGTTACTATCCGCTGTCATAACAATTCTTGCACAATAAGTAGCTGCTGGTTATCCCCAAAATGTGAACCTAAGGTTGGAGGCTTCATCCTTCCCAGGACTCTACAAAGGCTCTGGTCTTCAGGACCCTACCCAGGACTGGCCAAGCACTCAGAAAACTCAAGACAGTTTTTTTTCCGATGTAGAGCCCTGATCTACCATCCACTATCATAACAAAACCCTTGTGCACACTTTCACAACCTAGGGTTGGAGACTTCATCCCTTTCAGGACTTTCCGAAAAGCCTCCAGGCTTCAGGACCCAAAGAAAGACCCAAACCAGGATTATCCAAGTCCTTAGAAAACTGACAAGCCAGTTTTCTTCTGATGTAGAATGAGCTTCTATACGCTATCATAACAAAACCCTTGTACACACACTTGCACATTCAGGTGCTGGTTAGGAACAAAACCCGGACTTAGAGGAGTTCCACCCAAAAGGCTGCTTTAAGGCCTTCACCGCAGGGGGGTGCGGATACATGATTTTTATGGGTACTTCCGCTCTGGTCGCCTTAGGTGATCGGAAGTGGAAGGTCTCCTTCCCCCTCCCTCCCAAAGTCTTCTGGGACACAGGACAGGTCCTAGAAGACTTCAGGACCAATCAGGAAGCTCAGTGCCACTCACACATGCGCAGTGCGCGCCCGGCCGTGATGCCATGGCCCACAGTGGCAATGCCACGTAGGGGAGGGGGAGAGATCTGGGGCTCTGGGCGGCCCCATCGCTGGACCGGGAGACAGGTGTCTGTTTATTAAAAGTCAGAAGCTACACTTTTTGTAGCTGCTGACGTTTTATAAACATTTGGAAAGGGTGGAACTCCGCTTTAAGGTTGGAGGCTTCATCCCTCATAGGGCTCTACAAAGCCTCTGGGCTTCAGGAATTTCCAAGCCCACGGAAAATGGACAAGCTAGTTTTCTCCCGATGTAGAGCCCTGGACTACCATCCGCTATCCTAACAAAACCCTTGCACAATTAGTAGCTGCTGGTTGCCACCAAATGTGGACCTAGGGTGGAAGCTTCATCCCTCCCAGGACTCTACAAAGCCTCCGGGCTTCAAGACCCAACCCAGGATTTCCTAAACCATCAGAAAACTGACAAGCCAGTTTTCTCTGGAGAAGAGATTCATCCTTGACACTCACCCTCTATAGGTGAGGACCCAAGGGGACCTCCGTCTCATTCATGAGCCTGGTTTATGATTCCTTCCATGTTAAACTGTACATGAAATGGCATTTTACCACGTGACCTGGCACTAACCACAATGTAATATGAGAGCCCCGACCTAAACCATGCATCCAATCAGTTCTTATTGGAGGACCTATCTTCTGAATGATCTCAGAGCCTTAACCACTTCAGCCCCGGAAGGATTTCACACTTTAGGACCGGAGCACTTTTTGCGATTCGGCACTGCGTCTCTTTAACTGACAATTGCGCGGTCGTGCGACGTGGCTTAGCGTTTTTCACGAGGCCAGGATTTCACACTTTAGGAAGGCCCCGACTTCACCAATTCCGAGACTCTAGTAAGTCTTCTATCCAGGAGGTTATTCTTGACTAACCTACGTACCAAATCCAGCCCCGAGAGTATAATGTAACACCAATCACGGTCCAGTGCACCATTTTACGGTAAAGTACATGTCAAATTGTACCTTCCTTAGTATTTGGTCCGAGTACTTACTCTGCCTCCAGGGGAACCCAGGAGTGGATATCTCCCACTCACAGTTCCTACTTAGAGAAGAGGTCTCTTTTGACCG
>BLSH010260803.1:93759-105273 GCA_018402905.1 Glandirana rugosa
GGCCCCCCCCCCCCCCCCCCAACAGATAGGTGTAATGTTGTACATTGAATACATGAGATGAGATGCAAATGTCATTGACCGACCAAGAATAAGGAAAAGTAGGGCTGGCTGCGGGCGGCCAAGGCTCATTGATGCACGCAAGGAACAAAGGCTTCCCTTTATAGTCCCCTTCAATGGCTGCCCTGTGTAGTCCCATCCAATGGCTGCCCTGTATAGTCCCATCCAATGGCTGCCCTGTATAGTCCCATCCAATGGCTGCCCTGTATAGTCCCATCCAATGGCTGCCCTGTATAGTCCCATCCAATGGCTGCCCTGTATAGTCCCATCCAATGGAAGAGCTACTGTAGCTTAAATTGCTGAAAAAGTTAGACTAGTCAGGGTGCCCATGCTGACCCTTCTCTACAGCCAAAAGTACCTACAATGGCACGTATACTTGAGTATCTATCGGATGTGCTGGGAAAACGAAAATGATCCAGAGATGCCCCACCTTTCCACTTAGAGGACCCAGCTCCGGTTCACACTTCCCCACTTCCACTGTGTTTGCGATGTGACGCAGTTGTCAGTACAAAGTTAACGACACCCCAAATGGATTTCAAACCTACTGTGGTTTGCCCACAGCATATCGCATGGCACAAATCGACCATGTGATCTGGTTGCTGTGTGGCACCAAAAAAGGTGCCTGCACGTCCTTGGTGTGAGGCGCTTTGAGCCCATTCAAAATAAACAGGTTCAAATCGCACCACACTGAATTGCATGTGAATTGCACAGGAGTGAAGTGCGGTTCCTGTGCGATTCGCATGCAGGTTATAGTGGGAACCAGGGCATAAAGGATCTGCTACTGACGGCTTGGTGCCAGGTACCACATCGTACCTTCAGAAGTCTATTGGAATCCATGCTGTGGTTATGGTGGGTGATCATAATGTTATGACTGGTCAGTGTATAGTTAACAGGCAGCAAATAAGAGGAGCTTGTATTTTTAAGGTTTTCATTTGTTTTAATTCAAATAAGCTTACCAGTGATTTTTAATCTGGTTTCCATGGATGGTATACAACAGTACGCATGTAAAGGTTTGCCATATTTTATGGTCATTACATAAACATAGGGCCAGTTTACTGTCCTTCAGACTTTAGGGGGGCCGGACTGTGACCAGTGGAGTAGAAAATGCCCCAGCATCAGTGCCCCATCATTGGTATCAGTTGGAGGAATAGTGCCCCATAATTGGTATCCATTTGAGGAATGGTGCCCTATCATTGGTATCAGTGGGAGGAATAGTGCCCCATCATTGGTGTCAGTGGGAGGAATAGTGCCCCATCATTGGTGTCAGTGGGGGGAATAGTGACCCATCATTGGTATCAGTGGGAGGAATAGTGTCCCATCATTGGTGTCAGTGGGAGGAATAGTGCCACTTCATTGGTGTCAGTGGGAGGAATAGGGTCCCATCATTGGTGTCAGTGGGAGGAATAATGCCCCATCATTGGTGTCAGTGGGAGGACTAGTGCCCCATCATTGGTATCAGTGGGAGGAATAGTGCCCCATCATTGGTGTCAGTGGGGGGAATAGTGACCCATCATTGGTATCAGTGGGAGGAATGGTACCCCATCATTGGTCTCAGTGGGAAGAATAGTGCCCCATAATTGGTGTCAGTGGGAGGAATAGTGCCCCATCATTGGTGTCAGTGGGAGGAATAATGCCCCATCATTGGTGTCAGTGGGAGGAATAGTGCCACATCATTGGTGTCAGTGGGAGGAATAGGGTCCCATCATTGGTATCAGTGGGAGGACTAGTGCCCCATCATTGGTATCAGTGGGAGGAATAGCGTCCCATCGTTGGTGTCAGTGGGAGGAATAGGGTCCCATCATTGGTTTGAATGGGAGGCATAGTGCCCCATTGTTCATAATGAGAGGAATAGTGCCCCATTGATGGTGTCAGAGGAGACCGGTGCTCCATTATTGTTGGTGGAATAGTGCCCCAAGGGCCAGATAAAGGCAGACAAAGGGTCAGAGTTTGGAGACCACTGACATAAGCAGCCTTTGTGTCCCGGTTGTATGATGCTGACCCTTTTATCACATTACAAGTCTTATCAAGCAGGGCCTGTCTGAAAAGAAGTCTCAGCAGTCTTGAATGACCTGAAACCCCCACAATGTTCCTGTTAGCCAGACTCTATGGTGATTTAAGCTGTTCGTGTTTTAGGTCTCATTAGGGGGCAGAGGGTTCTTCTCTTTCTCCTTCATTAACATGGCAAAAAAGTTATTTTGCTTTACACAGTTAATAGAATTTGCCGATGCTTTCATGCGCCTTATTGATTTCCTAAGTTTTAATGTCAGGTCCGAGTGTTAGGCCCTCACTTCTCCCCTAATAATTTCTGTGTAATTTTCAATTTCACGCTGGAATAATTTTTTTGATGGCGCTGGAGATGTCGCTGGGTTCATGGCGGTTCACAGCTCACTGCGGCGCTAATAGATTCTGCTTGATTGGCGCCGTTGCGTGTCGTAGTAACAGCCCTTGAGCTGGAAATCGCAAACATCTTGATTAAATTGGCTTTTTCACGCCAGCGATGGAATACGAAATGAGTGACAGAGGTTTCCGTGCTGAATGTTTTTCTACTTTTGTGTTTTGTTGGTGGTTTGAGTCCATCAAATGATTTCTTCAGAACTTAGCACTGTGGTCACCCAGGTAGTTATTTCCAATGCCAACTGAAAATTGGGTGTAGTAATTTGGGTATCGCACTGGTAAGTTGACTGCAGTTTGATGCCCTTATGATTTCAGTGGTGTCAGGGAGACTTTGTGCCAAAGGCCAATGCAGAACTGTGTATGTGTCTGAAAGTTTGGCCATTTAAATGCCAAATCCTGGAAACCATCCTACTTCCACATCTTTTGGGGCTGCCGCTTGATGTCGCCATTTTGGTAGAATATATTCCTTTCCTTACTCCATGTGCATTTCTGATGCCCAGCCTTTCACAAACTGATTGCCCAGCTCACTTACCAGCTAGCCTACAAAACAACCAAATTGGCCCTGTCTACCAATTCACCGTAAAACCAGCGGGTTTCGTTTGCACACATTTGCACATGCACTATATTACAAAAAGTATTGGGACACCTCCCTTTACACGCACATGAACTTTAATGGCATCCCAGTCTTAGCCCGTCGGGTTCAACATTGAGTTTGGCCCACCCTTTGCAGCTATAACAGCTTTAACTCTTCTGGGAAGGCTGTCCACAAGGTTTAGGAGTGTCTATGGGAATGTTTGACCATTCTTCCAGAAGAGCATTTGTGAGGTCAGCCACTGATGTTGGATGAGAAGGCCTGGCTTGCAGTCTCCACTCTAATTCATCCCAAAGGTGTTCTATTGGATTGAGGTCAGGACTCTGTGCAGGCCAGTCAAGTTCCTCCACCCCAAACTCGCTCATCCATGTCTTTATGGACCTTGCTGTGCACAGTTATGTTAGAACAGGAAGGGGCCATCCCCAAACTCACCCCACAAAGCTGGGAGAATGAAATTGTCCAAAATGTCTTGGTATGCTGAGCCTTAAGGCTGCATTCGCACTACAGCATTTTGAATTGCAGGCAGATTTGCCCCTAATCTGCTCGTGTTTTGACAGCGCCAATGTGTGAATGAGAAATCGTGGGACTCGCATTTGAGATGCCATTCATTTGAATGACACCTCAAATCACGCTGCTGGCCTGCCGCGATTATTGCGCTGCAATCTCGACAATCCGCATTGCAGGACACGTCACCCAAAAGTAGCTCCTGAATTATTTTTGGGCAACATGCGTCCCGCAATTGCAAATGAATGGCATCTCAAATGTGAGTCCCGCGATTTGTCATTCACACATCGGTGCTGCTATATCGCGGGCAGATTCGCTGCAAATCTGCCTCGACTCAAAACGCTGTAGTGTGTATGCAGCCTAAGAGTTCCCTTCACTGGAACTAAGGGGCCAAGCCCAACCTTTGAAAAACAACCCCACAACATAATCCCCCCCTCCACTAAATGATTTGGAGCAGTGCACAAAGCAATGTCCATAAAGACATGGATGAGCGAGTTTGGGGTGGAGGAACTGCACAGAGTCCTGACCTCAACCCAATAGAACACCTTTGGAATGAATTAAAGTGGAAGCTATGAGCCAGGCCTTCTCATCCAACATCAGTGCCTGACATCACAAATGCTCTTCTGGAAGAATGATCAAACCTTCCCATAGACACTCCTAAACCTTGTGGACAGCCTTCCCAGAAGCGTTAAAGCCATTTTAGCTGCAAAGGGTGGGCCAACTCAATATTGAACCCTACGCACTATTTTTTTACATTTTTTTACAGGGCTAGATAGGTTTGTCTTGGATCCTGGATGCCTGTAGATTTAGAGATTTTAGTGTTGGGGTTCACTTCTACTTTAATATCATGAATGTAAATTAATATGAATTTATTGTTGGCCATTATCGGCACCTTTTAGCGCAGGAATAGTCCCCACCATTGGCATTAGTGAGAGGTATGGTGCCCCATCATTTGTATCAGTGGGAGGAATGATGCCCCATCATTGGTGTCAGTGGGAGGAATAGTGCCCCATCATTGGTGTTAGTGGGAGGAATGGTGCCCCATCATTGGTGTCAGTGGGAGGATTAGTGCCCCATCATTGGTATCAGCGGAAGGAATAGTGCCCCATCATTGGTGTTAGTGGGAGGAGGAATAGTGTCCCATCATTGATGTCTGTGGGAGGAATAATGCCCCATCATTGGTATCGGTGGGAGGAATAGTGTCTCATCATTGGTATCAGTGGAAAGAATAGTGCCCCATCATTGGTGTTAGTGGGAGGAATGGTGCGCCATCATTGGTATCAGTGAGCGGAATGGTGCCCCATCATTGGTTTCAGTGGGAGGAATGGTGCCCCATCATTGGTGTCAGTGGGAGGAATAGTGTCCAATCATTGGTATCAGTGGGGGGAATAGTGCCCCATCATTGGTGTCAGTGGGAGGAATAGTGCCCCATCATTGGTATCAGTGGGAGGAATAGTGCCCCATCATTGGTGTCAGTGGGATGAATAGTGCCCCAATTGGCCATTGGTATCAGGAATAATGCTCCATTGTGTTGGTGTCAGTAGGAGGAATAATGCTCCATTGTCTGTGAAAGTGGGAAGAATAATGCTGCATTGTCTGCGTCAGTAGGAAGAATGCTCCATTGTCTGTGTCAGTAGGAGGAATAATGCTCCATTGTTGGTGTCAGTAGGAGGAATAATGATCCATTGTTGGTGTCAGTAGAAGGAATAATGCTTCATTGTTGGTGTCAGTAGAAGGAATAATGCTCCAAGGGCCATATAAAAGCAACCAAAGGGCTGCAATTTGGAGACCACTGCTTCTTTGCACGTTTTCAGAATGTCCCTTCCCCTTTTTAGTCCTCCATCCTTCTTCTCGAAGTTTCCACTCACATTAACTTTTCCAAGGTTCTCTCTTCTTAGATGTTTCTAATCATCGCTTTCCTATAGCGGTTTCCAGGCTACAGGGTTTTTGTATATCCATGAATATGCATTTTTATGTAATAACACTACAATTGTGTGCACTTTTATAAAGTGAAAAACTTCCTGAATAAAAAGTTCTTCAACATAAAAAAAAAATGCCAGCTCCTAACACCGATTAACCACTTCAATACCAACGTGTTGCACCCCCTTCCTGCCCAGGCCACTTTTTCAGTTCAGTGCTGAAACAAATTTTAGGTGCATATATCTGGTAGGCACATAATTATGGCACTTCATTGACAATAGAATATAAGAATAATACAAAAGTAGCAAATGTAAAGACCATATGGAACAGGAAGTCATGCTCACATGTAGAAGGTAAGGGATCTAGAGCAGGCGTGCCAACCCACCACACAAATGGAAGCTCATAGAGGTCTGAATCCATGGACCTCTCCATAGACCATGATTCTCATTTCAAGGACTCTATTATATTTCCAGCTATAGATTTAATTACATTACATGGGTTCTGCTTTGGATTGTGTAATTATGTGTATTCCATACCTGTGGGATTCCTGTGGAAGATGAAGGTCACTGTAGTAGTTGGCGCCATTGCAGTGATTACCGCTGTTTTCTGGGCCACGTGCCAAGCGACTGCCCTGCTACATAGTAAATCGCTCGGCACAGGCGCAAGTCATAGAACGCTTTGCATTTTTCTCAAGGAGTTAATGGGGTTTTCGGATTGGGTGAGGTGGAGATTGGGTCGTGTCTACTCCGATTGGATGCATTGGACAGGCGGAGAATGTTTTGCATTGATTGAGAAAAAAACCTAAGTGCCCGTTCACACACGGGCGACTTGCAATCCGACTTGAGTTGCCTCAAGTTGCCCCAAGTCGCTTGACATTTGAAATCCCATCCCTTCTGAAAAGGTTCCTGTACTACTTCTAGGCGACTTCTATCCGACATGTGCCCATAGAATTCAATAGAAGTCGCCTGCAAGTCGGATCCCCATCTACATGGAAGCGACTTTCCAGTTAAAAGAATAGAATTTATTTTAGGTAGCCCCCTCCCTCCCTTCTCTGATTGGTCAAGGCAAAGTCGCCTGGCAAAAGTCATGTTGTAAAGTCGCCTGAGGTCCTTGAAGTCGCGCTGAAGTCGCCTAGAGAAATCGTGCCGAAGTCGGGTCGCCCCTATGTGAATGCAGGCTAAGAGTTCTATGAATGGCATCTATCCCAGTCTGGTGAACCCCTATGGTTACTATGCACTTTCTGTGGAATCCCCCTTGCTGACCTCATCACATCAACATTGCATAGAGTAGGTGAATCTGCAGATCCCCCTCAACGACCTCATCACGTCCATGAGATATATATATATAGTAGGTGGAGCCTTCTGCAGATCCTCCTCGCTGACAGGTCAACGCTGCATAGAGTAGGTGGAGCCTTCTGCAGATCCTCCTCGCTGACAGGTCAACGCTGCATAGAGTAGGTGGAGCCTTCTGCAGATCCTCCTCACTGACAGGTCAACGCTGCATAGAGTAGGTGGAGCCTTCTGCAGATCCTCCTCGCTGACAGGTCAACGCTGTATAGAGTAGGTGGAGCCTTCTGCAGATCCTCCTCACTGACAGGTCACCGCTGCATAGAGTAGGTTGAGCCTTCTGCAGATCCTCCTCGCTGACAGGTCAACGCTGCATAGAGTAGGTGGAGCCTTCTGCAGATCCCCCTCGCTGACAGGTCAACGCTGTATAGAGTAGGTGGAGCCTTCTGCAGATCCTCCTCACTGACAGGTCAACGCTGCATAGAGTAGGTGGAGCCTTCTGCAGATCCTCCTCGCTGACAGGTCAACGCCGCATAGAGTAGGTGGAGCCTTCTGCAGATCCTCGCTGACAGGTCACCGCTGCATAGAGTAGGTGGAGCCTTCTGCAGATCCTCCTCGCTGACAGGTCACCGCTGCATAGAGTAGGTGGAGCCTTCTGCAGATCCTCCACGCTGACAGGTCAACGCTGCATAGAGTAGGTGGAGCCTTCTGCAGATCCTCCACGCTGACAGGTCAACGCTGCATAGAGTAGGTGGAGCCTTCTGCAGATCCTCCTTGCTGACAGGTCAATGCTGCATAGAGTAGGTGGAGCCTTCTGCAGATCCTCCTCGGTCTCTCCCCACTCATCATGATGCATTCTTCAGGTCTGGTGCTGTGATTGGCTCTTAAGCACAGTTTAAAAAAAAAAAAAAAAAAAAAATCACACTTCAGGAAGCTCAGGCAGGTCTGCTGTAAGTTTATCTGCTCTATGTACTACTATGTGGTTTACTTATACGTTTTACTTTTTTCTTTTTTGCAGTTAAGAAAGCCAAACTTCAAGGTCCCCCAGGTAAGAGATTTGATATATATATATATTTTCCCTCATTTTTGACTTTGTGTATTTTTCTTCATTTTGTACTTCACACTGTTAAAGTATTTCTGCTTCAATATATCGAAGGAAAAAAAATGATCTATATCTATAGCCATCCTTCTTTTTTTTTTTTTTTTAAGTAGAGAATGCTTTGTCTGTCCAGGTTGACTGAGCCTGGCCAGCCTGCATTTCTGTTCTGCTCATCATGGAGGCTCAGCATCACATGATGTCGGCATTGCCTAGGGCAGTCTGCATGCAAATTCAACCCTCCTAGCCATGCCCACTCCTGCAGACTGACACCCACTCATCAAGGGATTTTATTATTTTTTGTACTGCTTACATCAAGGCCTGTTGCACTTCATGTCTTGGGGAACAGCTGTCAGCAGGACAGGAAATGATGGAAAATCTCTCTTTAAAGGATCCCTAGATAGCCTTAAAAATTTTACACAAAGTCTTAACCTTCCCCACTGTATCAAAGCTCGAAAAAAAGGTTGTTAATTGGACATACACTTTAAAGCTGATCTTTGTTGTCTAAATCCATCCATCACGTGTATTCTAACCTTGAATCTTCATATGCTTTGTGTGTTTCTTCCAGATCTTTGCAGTAACCCAGCCTCTGTGCAGGAGCTTCCTGTAATAAAGACCGCTCACTGCTGCGCTCTCTCCTTGTGCAGGGTGACTGGTCTTGTCTCCGCCCCCTCCTGTAGATTTCTGCAGGCAGCCTGTAGTAGGTGGAGTCTGCCGGACCCCATCCACTGCTCTGCTTTCTGCACAGGCTATGTACAGTTAAGTGATAAAAAAAAAAACAAAAAAAACAAACTTTTAGCTTTTGCATAAGCGGGGAGAGGGAGGGATAAAATAAAACAAGGTTGTTAAAGCAGTTGTAAAGGCAGAAGGCTTTTTATCTTAATACATTCTATGCATTAAGATAAACCTTCTGTGTGTAACAGCCCCCCCCCCCCAAATTACTTACCTGAGCCCTATCTCTCCAGCAATGTCCACGAGTGTCTAAGCCCTCTGGGACTCTCCTCCTGATTAACTGAGACACAGCAGCGGCGCCATTGGCTCCTGCGGCTGTCAATCCAAGTCAGTCAGCCAATCGGGAAAGAGGGGGCGGGGCCAGGTCAGGGCTACCTGTCTGAATGGATACACGGAGATGTGACTCAGCTCGGGTGCCCCCTGTAGCAAGCTGCTGGCTTTGGGGGCATTCGATAGGAGGGAGGGGCCAGAGCAGAGGAGGATCCAGGCTGCTTTGTGCAAATCCACGGCACAGGGCAGGTAAGTATCACATGTTTGTTCTTCAAAAAAAAAGACTTTACATTCACTTTAAGAGTGAGTTTAGTTCTGCTTTAAGGATTTTTTGATGCTCTCATTGAGACAGACACCATTCACTCCATTGCATATCAGAAAAGCCATGGATTGTAATGAGATAACTACCAATGCTTATTGATATTTCTGTAGGGTATGTACATTGTTTGTGTAATTTTTATATATATATCTCCTAGATGTATATTGTTTGTGTAGATAGATAGAAAGACCTAGATCTATCTATCTATCTATCTATCTATCTATCTATCTATCTATCTATCTATCTATCTATCTATCTATCTATCCAGGGGCGTAACAATAAGGGTTGCAATTGCAACCGGGCCCCATGGTCCAGGGGGGCCCATGTGCCTCCACTTGTCTTCTGCTGTTCCCAGGGCCCCTGTGTGAATGGGTGGCTTGGTGCACAGCTATTCCTGTCCATTCATTCTGTGCAGCTGAGGCTACACAGAGTTTGAGGGCTGAGGTCTATTTAGACCTCTGATATCTCATCAAAGCCCCCCAACAGAGCTCCTAAAAATAATTGTATAAAATTGTAAAAGAAATGAAATGGTAAAAAAAATAAAATTAAAATAAAAAATAAAAACTACTGACACCAGTGAGGGAACTTTCAGGATTGCAATTGTGACCGGATCCTGGCATTTCACCCCCATGGGGAGGCCCGAAGATGGCAGAAAGGGGGCCGCTGCAGAACTTATGAAAGGGCCGCGCTGCGGTACCGTAATAAAGAGACCCGCGATCAGAGTAAAAGGCCCCAGGATCAGTGGGAAGAGGGAAGTGCCCTGGCCAGGGGTCAGGGGGCCCTTCATAATTTCTTGCATTGGGGCCCTGAAGGTTCTAGTTACGCCTCTGTATCTATCTATCTATCTATCTATCTATCTATCTATCTATCTATCTATCTGGAGATAGCTATAGAGAGATATACATATATATCTCTATCTATGTATGACACAATATGTACACACCCTACAATTTCCTTTATGTTATAAAAAGCCAGTTGCGGCGTGATTCTTGGTGGGGCCTAGGGGTTTCTTCTATGATAAGGATGCTTGATGAAAATTCTTTACAAGAGTTCCTTAACTAAGCAGAGATTTTAATCAGAGAGCTAAAGAGCGGATCAGGGCAGCTTATTGTATGACCCTATCGCAATGGGGTCATATCAGAGGTGGGGGGTGGCTGGTTTGTTTTGTTTTAAATAGACTGGAAAAGGATTTAGAGTCTGGTTTGCAGTTGGTCATATGAAGACAATACTGTGCCTGGGGGACAATGCTGTGTTCTCTGGAGATTTAACGCTCTACCACTCATGCCTTGCGGTCTCATTTAAAGTGGTTGTAAACCCTTCCATATACCCAGTGCAGTGACTGGCCTCAGGTGATACACAGAGATGAAACAAATCCTCCAACATAAGTTGTACATGTTTATCTGCAGCCTTCTATTCTCTACAGCAGTTCAAAGTGCATAATTTGTACAGCTTGTCTGAGCAATCAGAAAGCAGGGGGCGGAGAGCTGAAGATATACACTGTAGATTTCAGTGAGAGCTTACTGGCGGGAAGGGACACACACCCCTTCACATACTGTAGCACAGAGGAACCGAGCTGAGGCTGTCAATCACAGGCCGTGCAGCTCCTTTCCCTGTCACTATTTTTCTCTTGGTCTCAGGAAAACTTGTCAGAAGTGATTCATGCTGATAGCAGAGGAAGGGGGTGTGACGAACGCGGGTATCAGATCCTCACTCACCGGTGACAGAGGACCAATTGAGCTCACACCATGCTTGTCACTTGCCTAACAATACCACTCTCAGCTGCTTTCAGCACAAAGCTTTTCCAGCTTGCGGGACCACCGTCTAAGTGCCAGCCGCCTGAGAGCGATTGTTACCGGGCTAATTCAAACAGTTAACCCTTTCAGTGCCACCACTAACCTTTGATCCGGATTGTTAGGTCTCCAACAATTCGCAATACCAATTGTGTTTTTAGAATAACCACCTGTAACACACGCTGTCACCACAGACAGGAATATTCAGATGAGTTATCTTAAACAGTAGCGCTCTTCAAAGGAACAGATTTGTTATAGCTTGCATTAAGAGCTTTAGGGACAAGGTTAACACTTTTCAGAATAAGGTTTAATAATGAAAAGGTCAAGTTTGGTGCAGTAAAATATTTACAGGAAAATTATGTTACAAAGCAATAAGAGACATAATATACAGCAGCAAAGAGATGAAACTGAATGGAAGGGGAGAGTTACTTGCATTTAAATGTCCGTGATCAATCAGAGATTCGATGAGGAGTCCATGGGTTCTCGGATGTTCCTTCTTTGATGGTAAGGTGAGAACTGAAAGCTGTCCTTTGCATTCCCTTTTTCTCTGGTTG
>BLSH010260803.1:115919-129894 GCA_018402905.1 Glandirana rugosa
GTAACCTCCCCCCCCCCCCAAAAAAAAAACAACCTGTAAGACAAAGGCATAATGAGCTAGTATGCATCGCATACTAGCTCATTATGAAATGCTTACCTTAGAACTAAGCTCTCTCCTCGCACACCGCTAAGAAGGCTGACATTTTTACTGTCAGGAGGGGAGCCGCTGGTCACAGCACAGGGTACTGAAGAAACGGCACCGGCAGCCATTTCTTCAGAGCACATGCGCTGATGGCATCAGCTTATATAGTACATATCTCCTAAACGGTGCAAGTTTAGGACATATTTACAGTACCTACAGGTAAGCCTTATTATAAAAAGGGAGACTTTACTTCCTCTTGAAGGGGGTTGCAAATGTTAGCTGTGCAATCTACGGATCAGTTGCTTTAGCATGCACATCTGGAATATAAATTGTCACCAGAAAAGGAGGTAAGGGGAAATCTTCCAATGAGGACACTAGTCTAAGAGGGAATATTTTGGACAGATATATCCTCTCACTTACTGTTTGGGTCTACAGGACAAGAAGTTGAGGGAAATCTCTTTAATGAGAGACAGATTTAAAAACAACAACAAAAAAAAACTTTTTTAACTCCTCTACTCTATCTAAAGTTTGTGCTGACCCTGATAAGAGTCTGATGAGTCTGGGTAGGAGCCGTTTCCAGGATTGGAGTGTTTAAGCATTAAAATGTTAATTAAACATGATAGGTCCCTGATGAGAAATACACCGCCATTAAAAGTGACAATGATGACACATCAAACATCTTGGGATATGGAGTCATAATTTTAGAATTGCCAATTATAATCTTGAGCCGTTCATAGTTCCGATTTTACATCTTCAGAATATTAAGAAATTCTCTCCGACACGGCTTGGATATTCCCTGCACCAGACTAATCTATGAAGGCTGTGAAGCAGTCTGAGAGTGGAACTCCTCTAAAAGAGACAGCCTGGATGTTCTCTCCAACATGGCTGGGATATTCTCTCCGATATGGCGGAAACGTTGTTATGGCTGATATATTTTCTCCGACATGGTTGTGGTTATTTTAATGGCCCAGGTATTCTCTTACACATGTTGGAATATTGTTATGGCTGGGATATTCTCTCCGACGCAGCTGGGAAATTGTTATATCCGAGATATTCTCTCTGCTGAGGGCGGGGCATGGTTATGGCCGAGAGATTCTCTGCCACGGCCGGGACATTGTTATGGCCTGGATATTCTCTCCTATATGGCAAAAACCTTGTTATGGCCGGGATATTCTCTCTGACATGGCCTGGACATGGTTATGGCTGGTATATTCTCCCCCACATGGCTGTGGTTATTGTGATGTCCTGGGTTTTCTCTTCGAAATGGTTGGAATATTGTTATGGCTGGGACATTCTCTCCGACATGGCCTGGACATTGTTGAGACTGAGATATTCTCTCCGACATGGCTGTGGTTTATTGTAAACGCTTGGGTATTCTCTTCGACATGGTTGGGATATTCTCTCCGACATGGCTGTGGTTATTGTAATTGCTTGGGTATTCTCTTCGACATGGTTGGGATATTGTTATGGCTGGGATATACTCTCAGACACAGCCAGGACATTTTTAAGGCTGAGATATTCTCTCCAACATGCCCGGGACAATGTTGGGGCTTTTATATTCTGCCCAACATGGCCAGGACGTTATGGCTGGGATATTCTCTCTGACACAGCCGGGACATTGTTATGGCCGAGATAGTCTCTCCGATACGGCGGAAGCATTGTTTGACATGGTTGGAATATTGTTATGGATGGGATATTCTCTCCGACATGGCTATAGTTATTGTAATGGCCTGGGTATTCTCTTCGACATGGTTGGATATTGTTATGGCTGGGATTTCCTCTAACATGCCCAAGACAATGTTCTGGCTGGGATATTCTGTCCAACATGGCCGGGACATTATGGTTGGGATATCCTTTCTTATATGGCTGGAATCCCCACTAGCAGACCACTTCACAGCCTTACAAATGTTCTTGCGAACGAACGATAAATTGAAAGGTTAATGTGTTTCCAGTCCAAATGTTTGCATTGGGTATATGTGCGAAAACAAACTGATTAATTTATGTCCATTGAACGATTTATCGGTCATTACATGATGGCACTATTGTTTGCTCTCATGGCTAAACATTTGTTTTTCGAAAATGGGTTGGAACAATTTTTCATAGTGTATGGCTAGCATATGTTTTCCACCACACATAGCGTTTTGCTTTTAGGCCAGAAAGTTAAATTTTGGTCTCATCTGACCAGAGCACCTTCTTCCACATGTTTTCTGTGTCCCCCACATGGCTTCTTGCAAACTGCAAACAGGACTTCTTATGGCTTTCTTTCAACAATGGCTTTCTTCTTGCCACTCTTCCATAAAGGTCAGATTTGTGGAGAGCACGACTAATAGTTGTCCTGTGGACAGATTCTCCCCCCTGAGCTGTGGATCTCTGCAGCTCCTCCAGAGTTACCATGGACCTCTTGTCTGCTTCTCTGATTAATGCTCTCCTTGCCCGGCTGGTCAGTTTAGGTGGACGGCCATGTCTTGGTAGGGTTGCAGTTGTGGCATACTCTTTCCATTTTCAGATGATGGATTGAACAGAGCTCCATGAGATGTTCAATGCTTGGGATTTTTTTTTTTTATAACCCAACCCTGCTTTAAACTTCTCCACAACTTTATCCATGACCTGTCTGGTGTGTTCCTTGGCCTTCATGATGCTGTTTGTTCACTAAGGTTCTCTAACAAACCTCTGAGGGCTTCACAGAACAGCTGTATTTATACTGAGATTAAATTACACACAGGTGGACTCAATTTACTAATTAGGTTCCACTAGATTTTAGTTAGGGGGTATCAGAGTAAAAGGTGCTAAATACAAACGTACACCACATACGTCACATATCTGTAAAAAAAAAAAAAAAAAAAAAAAAAAAAAAAGGAAAACCATTTATCATTTTCCTTCTATTTCACAATTATGCGCCACTTTGCATTGTTCTATCACATAAAATCCCAATAAAATACATTTGTTTTTGGTTGTAACATGACAAAATGTGGAATATTTCACGGAGTATGAATACTTTTTCAAGACACTGTAAACCCAAGAACAGAAATGTATGTATTGCAGCATACTATTTCTTAGTTTTATTTTTCAGAATTTTCGAATTTCTTACACCTGGTGATCCTGCCACTGCCACTTCCTGTCCTAGGGTGGCAAAGCTGGCTCTCCGTACTGGATCTATACAGTGTTGTCACCAAAGGAAAGGCTTGCTGTGCCCACTATGAGGGGTTCCCACCATCTCTGCACTGAGTTTCTGGGTCGGCCCACCTACTGTGCCCATTATGAGGGGTTCCCACCATCCCTGCTGGGTTTTATGTAAATGTTAGGCTCCATTCACACTTGTGTGACTTGTCATGTGACTTTGGACACTAAAATCACATGACATATCGTACCCCAATTATTTATTAATCTTTAGTTTTTTATATTGAAGAATAAGGCACAATAAAAGTACAAATAATGCGCCAAGGGCGCCAGAAGCATTCATTACAAAACCAGTATAACATTGCTAAAGCCGTACAATGATATGTTCAAATAGTATGTACATAAAAGGGTGGAATGTAAAAGAAGAACAAGAAGCTTTGGGTAATGGTTATAGAGTTGTTCAAATGAATTCAAATGCATATTGTGATGGTTTACAAATTGAGTTATAGAGACCCAGTGGTAGGGGGTAATATGAAGCAGTATTGTGAGTAGTATGCAAGTTCTGTAGTTAAAGGAAATCTCTACGGGATACCTAGGGGAAGCTGTGTTCTGCATTACAGGCCAGTCTAGATATGTTAAGTTCCTGCTACAGTCCGAGTGATTTAGCCATTTATGCCATTGTTTCCAGAAGGATGGACATTTACCATTTTTGATGGCTCAAATTGAGTATGTGTGTTCAGTAGTTGGAGAGATGGAGAACGATCAGGAGGAGCAGTTTGCTTCTATGCAGATGTAATCATTCTCCTGGCTGCTATGAAGCCATGTACAAGAAAGGGGGTTTGCGTTAGGGCCCAAGATTTGTGGTGAAGGAGCAACGCTGTAGATGGTTTGCAGTCTGTATTATTTGTCGAAACATTAAGGAGAAGACCTATTGCCAGAATGTGAGTGCCATGGGACATTCCCACCATATGTGCAGGAGAGCCCCATGGTTGCCACATCCCCTCCAGCAGAGTGGCGATGAAGAGGGGAACGTTTTAGTCAGCCTGGTAGGGGTATTGTACCATCCGTGGAGGATCTTGAGAGGCTTCCCGGTGAGTAATGCATTTAGAGGATGTGATGAGCAGTTGAGAGGCTCTTTGCCACTGATGTGGTGTGTATTGTTGTGAGAGTTCAGTTTCCCAAATTTCCATAGAGGAAGTTTTGCTGGAGAAGAGATTGTGGTTAATAATCCGATAAAAGAGGAAAATGCCTTTTGACCTTCGGAGTAGTGGTGGTAAAAAAAGATATAATGTCCATTGGAATGTGGTATCATTCCTTCAGGAGAGTAGAGAGGAAGGATTGGTTTCTAAGAAATTTGTAGAAGTCAGTCTAAGGGCCGGTTTACACCTAGGCGATCCGACTTCAGAGGCAACTTTGCTAGGTGATTTGAACGCGACTTCAGCGCGACCTGAAGAGACCTCCATACCAGGCGACTGTCGGTGGCCAACCGGAGAAGAGAGAAAGGGGGGGGGGTTGCCTTTTCCCTGTAAAGTCGCTTCTTCATAGATGGTGATCCGACTTGGAAGCGACTTCCATTGACTTCTATGGGCTCAAATCACCTAGAAGTCACCTTGAAGTATTACAGGAACCTTTTCAGAAGTCGTCGCAACTTGAGTAGCGCATATTAAGATGGCTCACATTCATTTCAATGGGATTTCTGATGTCAAGCGATTTGAGGCCACTTGGGGCGACACAAGTCGGATCGCAAATCGCTTAGGTGTGAACCTGCCCTTAGGCAATCAAAGGAACGTTGCAAGGTTTGGAAAGTACGTGGTGCATTAGATTCAATTAGGCATCCGAATGTGAATATTCCAGCTGATGTCCACTAAGGAAAGGACAGGTCTGGCAACATAGGTTCCAGGGAAGTGAGTGGGAGGGAAGCGATATCCAATGGGTACGATTTCAGGAGCTGGGGACACTAATTCTGCCAGATGGTTGAAGCTGATCCAATAGATAAGGTGACACTTGAGGTTGCAAACCCAGTAGCATAGCTCTGAGTGTGACTTGCAGGGTATTTCCTAACCGGGACCTTTCGAGGGAGCACCATACATGATCCAGTGATGGGGCCCTACCGCCATGTTGTTTTTTTTTTTTTTTTTTTTTTTTTTTAATGAAGACCGTTCAGATATCTTCGACTTAAAAAAGGTCCCTGCACTACTTTGGTCTGACTTTCACGTGACTTGAGTACTCTAGACTGCAAAGTAAACTCTCAAAAGTCGCACCTGAATGTTACACAGTCAACAGTTGTGCAAAAGTTCTCATCGGTCAAATACAAGCCTCACCCATCCAAAGTTGCATCAATGTTTCACTCCAAAGTCGCAAATTGCACTACTTTAGAGTCACACTAGTGTGATTGGAGACTTGTATTTTGTAGACGGTAATAGCAGCACACAAAGGACAGGACCAGAGCTGAAGATTATGGCGTGGAGATCTCACTATCTGAGAATCAAAGTTCTTCAGAAGCAGTGGTCCTTTAAATAATGGCCCTCTTCATTCTGTAATGCTCAAGTCTGGTGGCGCAGGTTGCAGGCATGGCGGATGCCTCTGTCCTAGATAGTAAAATGTCAGGACAGTCGGCGGTCCTTTAATGAAAGAGAGATGAGGATTCATACATGCCGCGCTCTCCAGATTTCTGCTCAGGCAATAATCATCACAGTTTTCCTCATCTGGTTTAACCCTTCCCTCCATTGTAAGCACAGCAGAGCCGAGTTGTATTCCTGGCAGACAAATCCTCTCTGGCTTTTATCCCCGGAGCGTCTGAACGAGATACAAACAATGGCAGCAATTAAAAGTATTTTCTTAGTTGCGGACGGATTCTTTTGTAACACAAAATCGCTTCCTTGTTAAGGTTGTGCGGAGTCAGGTGGGCGCGGTTTTGTGCGGTTTTCTTCCTTTTAGAACCTTTTTAGAATTTTATATAATTAGATTTACATTCCAATCTTCTAAGACAGGGTTTCTCAACCAGGGTTCCATAGAACCCTAGGGTTCCTCCAGAAGTTGCTAGGGGTTCCTTGAACAATGATCAATTTCTACCTCTCAGATAAATTCCCAATGATACCATTGATCTTTTTAGCTATCTGTAAGGGGGCAATTCTTCCCATTGACCATCACACTAATGTATCATGAGTTGTAGATTTTTAATTTTTAGCAGGGGTTCCCCGAGACTGGAGAATTATTTCAAGGGTTCCTCGGTGTTGAAAAGGTTGAGAAAGGCTTTCCTAAGTGATGCTAAATTCTGGTTTATTAAAAAAAAATGTTATAAGAAATTTTAAGTATGTGCAGTGCCTTGAAAAAGTATTCATGCTGCTTGAAATTTTCCACATTTTGTCATGTTGGGCCCCTTTCACACGGTCGTTCCGTTCAGGTCTGCCTGTCGGTTTTGGAGATGGACCTGAATGGATCCTCCATTCTCCTCTATGGAGCGGCTGATGTCAGCGGTGTCATGTCCGCTGACCTCTTCCAATAGCAGATCCGCTCCGGTCATGTAAAGTCCAACAGATGGAAACCCTATTTTTTCAACCGTCTAGGCATTGGAGCTGGTGGATGACAGATCCATCTCCGCTCACCGTGCAGAGACGGATCTGTCAGAGCGCCGCTCTCCTCTATGGGAAATCTGATGAAAACAGACCGTCTGTCCGGTTTTCATCCGATTTCCCATAGAGGAGAGCGGGGCTCTGACAGATCCGTCTCTGCACGGTGAGCGGAGATGGATCTGTCATCCACCAGCTCCAATGCCTAGACGGTTGAAAAAATAGGGTTTCCATCTGTTGGACTTTACATGACCGGAGCGGATCTGCTATTGGAAGAGGTCAGCGGACATGACACCGCTGACATCAGCCGCTCCATAGAGGAGAATGGAGGATCCATTCAGGTCCATCTCCAAAACCGACAGGCAGACCTGAACGGAACGACCGTGCCGTTTTTCAAGGCACTGCACATACTTAAAATTTCTTATAACAAGCAAAACAGACCCGTGTGAAAGGGAAGGGGCCTTACAACAAAAATGTAAATAGACCAACACAAAGTGGCTCATAATTGTGAAGTGGAAGGAAAATGATAAATGGTTTTCAAATTTTTTTGCAAATATGTGAAAAGTGTGGCGAGCATTTGTATTCAGCCCCCTTTACTCCGATACCCCTAAGACCCACACTGGGTCATCTTTCAGGCACTTTTGCGCTAAAAATGATGCCTCTAAAGCACCTGAACCCCCCCCCCCCCCAATCCACCCCAATGTGAAAACCGGAGTGCTTTCACATTGGGGCGGTACGCTTGCAGGACGTTACAAAAAGCATCTTTGGGGCGGTGCGGTGAGCGGTATATACACCAATCCTCCACCGCCCCGCCATTGAAATCAATGGCAATCGCTTCTGAAGCGGCTGAACACCGCCTTGGAAGCACGGCACAGTTCTAACTGTAGGGGGGATGGGCTCACTGGAACAACTCAGAAATTGCTGTTCATGATCACTAGGAACAGCAGATCTCAGTGTTGTCAGAACAGGGATCTGCCTTCTTTACATAGGCAGATCCGCGTTTTGCCTCTCTGTGGAGCAATTGTGGGTGGCTGGCAGATATTGCGGCCACCGGACCCGCGCATCGGCTCCCCCGCCGTGCAGTGGGCACGCTCCCCCCCCCCCCCCACAGTGTCCCATGCACGAAACCACATAGGGGTACGTCGGTTTGCGCAATAGGGCCATCCTGCTACAGTATATCTGCGGTGGGCGCTCCTTAAGTGGTTAAAAGTCAGCAGCTACATTAAGTGTAGCTGCTGACTTTAAATTAACACACACTCGCCTGTCCCACGATCCAGCAATGCGGCCGCCCAAACCTTTGCCTTTCTCCAGTGCCGGTGTGCTGTCAGAATAATGAACCCATCAGATTATGTAATGGAAGTGACGTTCTGTCAGCTGCGCATGCATTCCACGGGTTCGTTTATCTGACAGAAGAGCGGCATTGGACATCTTACTACACCCAGCTACGTCTTGAATTTCTGAGTAATTTTAGCAATAAAGTGATTATAAATAAATATAGTATTATGACATCTGTCATGCTATTTTCGATGCTTAATTCTGAAACGCTAAAGTTTTAGCGCAGGGTGTACCAACATGGACTCCGCCACCTTACTATTGCTGGCGTCCAGCTTCTTTCAAAATGTAACATGAAAACACCATCACAGATGTCAATATACTGTATTTATTTATATACGCTCACTTTATTGCTCAAATTACTCTGAAATTCAAGACGTAGCTGGGTGTAGTAAGATGTCCGCTGCCGCTTTCTGACTGCAGGTGTTCTGTCAGATTAGCAAACCTGGTGGAACGCATGCGCAGCTGAGGGAACGCTGCTTTCGTTCACTGATCTGATGGGTTCGCTAATCTGATCTGATAGAACACCGACATTACAAGTGTGGGCACCCGGCTGGGACAGCTTGTGGCTTCACAGCCAGGTGCGCACTGCCCAACCCTCAATGGCCAGGCAACCTTCCGTGAACTGTGACTTGTCCCATAAGATTGCAGGGAGGGAAGGGGAGAGGAGAACTTCCGCTTGAGTCACCTATGTGGCCCGAGAGGAAGCAAGCAGGTAACTGTCAAAACTAGGTACCTGCCCCCCCAAAATAATGCCATGTCAAATGTGGCATAGAAGGGGGTGAGGAGCGCTTAAAGCAGAACGCCCACTTTTGAGTGGAACTCCACTTTAAGTTAGCCATGTAGAACTAGTAACACGTCTTTAGGAAGCCTGGAGTTGGGAATGAAAATGTCTGTAGAGCTATGGCAGCTGCCAGGGTGGAAGGCATCAGACTTCGGGGGACCTCCAATCTCTGGAACTCGGTTACGAAGCGTAAGACTTGGTAAGTAGCGATGGCAAATATAAACCATTTAGAAGCAGTTATAATTGGAAGGGAACATTCATGTTCTTGCATAAGCCCAACCATGACTGGTACTCCTTGAGGTCCAATTTGTCAGATTGTAGATCTGGTACTTGTGGACCCTAAGGGGTTAAGATGGAGGATGCCTGGCCTGGATTTCGGGAACACAGAGATGGCTCAGCTGTCCTGATGATAGATAAATCCCTTCTTGTTTAATAACTAATGAGAGGACAGGAGAAAGCTGCACCGCAGATTATTACTACAAACCCAGCGGCAGCAGAACGGCCTGATGGCTATCAGACTTAATAAAAGGAGACAGAAGGCTCTCTGACAGATCAGTGTGGATCGGACTGGACTGCGGTCACCAGATACATAGTCAGCCCCTCGTATCAGTCCCTGGGGAAAAGTTTTTTATTAAACTCTTTTTCATGAGAAATTGCTGATGGCCAGAGCAAGATTTGCTGCAATGTAACTTCATATTCTAAAGAGAGAAAATATCCTTACATCTAGTCTTTAATTCTTTATTAAAAATGATTGTGTATTAGAGTACAGCTTGTATAAGTATCTGTATCATACAAAGGGAGACACCACATCGGTCTCCAAATCAGGCAGACATACACTATATTACCAAAAGTATTGAGACACCACGCACATGAACTTTAATGGCACCCCAGTCTTAGTCTGTAGGGTTCAATGTTGAGTTGGCCCACCCTCTGCAGCTATAACAGCTTCAACTCTTCTGGGAAGGCTGTCCACAAGGTTTAGGAGTGTCTATGGGAATGTTTGACCATTCTTCCAGAAGCCCATTTGTGAGGTCAGGCACTGATGTTGGATGAGAAGGCCTGAGTCGTTGCTCTATTAGGTTGTCATGTGCAGGTCAGTCAAGTTCCTCCACCCCAAACTCGCTCATCCATATCTTTATGGACCTTGCCTTGTGCACTGGTGGGCAGTCATGTTGGAACAGGAAGGGGCCATCCCCAAACTGTTAATACAAAGTTGGGAGCATAAAATTGTCCAAAATGTCTTTGGTATGCTGACGCCTTTAACAGTTCCGTTCACTGGAACTAAGGGGCCAAGCCCAATCCCCGAAAACAAACCCACACCATAATCCCCCCTCCACCAAATTATTTGGACCAGTGCAACAAAGAAAGGTCCATAAAGACATAGATGAGCGAATTTGGGGTGGAGGAATTTGACTGCCTGCAGTCCTGACCCCAACCCAATAGAACACCTTTGGGATAAATTAGAGTGGAGACTGCGAGCCAGGCCTTCTTATCCAACATCAGTGCCTGACCACCTGGATGGAAGAATGGTCAAACATTCCCATAGGCACTCCTAAACCTTGTGGACAGCCTTCCCAGAAGAGTTGAAGCCGTTATAGCTGCAAAGGGTGGGCCAACTCAATATTGAACCCTATGGACTAAGACTGGGATGCCATTAAAGTTCATGTGCATGTAAAGGCAGGTGTCTCAATACTTTTGGTAATATATTGTATGTTTGGTCCCTTGGGGGACCCTTTCCACCATTTATCGGTTTTCTTGGACACAAACGCTTTGTCCTTTGGTCACTTTTGAGCATATATGTGGCCCTCTTTGGTGGATGTCTCATGCTCTTATCTGAGGAGGATATTTTTGGACAGATACTTGGGCATTGGCACATCGTGTCTGTATGGTGGCAATACATATCCCTGATGAAGATATTTTAAAAACTCGATTTCCCTCTAAATGCAGGAACGATTTGAGGTTTGGATACATTGGTAGTTAGTGGGAAGAATGCCCCTTACATTGATGATCAGTGGGAAAATGTCGCTTACATTGATGATCAGTGGGAAGAATTTCCCTTACATTGGTGGTCAGTGGCAAGAATGCTTCTTACTTTGGTGATCAGTGGGAAGAATGCTCCTTACATTGGAGTGGAAGGTCAGTGGGAAAAATACCCCTTACATTGGGGGTCAGTGGGAAGAATGCACCTTACATTGGGGGTCAGTGGGAAGAATGCACCTTACATTGATGATCAGTGAGAAGAATGCTCCTTACATTGGAGATCAGTGGCAAGAAAGCCCCTTACATTAGGGGTCAATGGGAAGAATGTCCCTTACATTGGAGGTCAGTGGGAAGAATGCTCCTTATATTGGTGATCTGTGGGAAGAATGGTCCATACATCGGTGGTCAGTAGGAAGAATGCTTCTTACATTGGTTGCCAGTGGGAAAAATGTGCCATATGTTAATGGTCAATGGGAAGAATGCTTTTTACATTGACGGTCTTTGGGGCGAATGCTCCTTACATTGATAGAAGAAATACTTCTTACATTGGTGGCGAGAGAGTGAAGAATGTCCCTTACAATGGTGGTCAGTGGTAAGAATGCTCCTTACATAGGTGGCCAACGGGAAATATGCTCCTTACAATGGTGGTCAGTTAGAACAATGCTTCTTATATTGGGGTCAGTGGGAAGAATGTCCCTTAAATTGGTAGTCAGTGCAAAGAATGTCCCTTACATTGATGGTCACTGGGAATAATGCACCTTACATTGATGGTCAGTGGGAAGAATTCCCCTTACATTGGGGGTCAGTGGGAAGAATTCCCCTTACATTGGAGGTCAGTGGGAAGAATGCCCCGTACATTGGGGGTGGGTGGGAAGAATTCCCCTTACATTGGAGATCAGTGGCAAGAAAGCCACTTACATTAGGGGTTAGTGGGAAGAATGTCTTTTACATTGGGGGTCAGTGGGAAGAGTGTCTTTTACATTGGGGTCATGGGAAGAATGCCCCTTACATTGGGGGTCAGTGGGAAGAATGCTCCTTACATTGGTGATCATTGGGAAGAATGCTCCTTACATTGGAGTCATTGGGGAGAATGCTCCTTACATTGGGGGTCGGTGGGAAGATTGCCGCTTACATTGGGGGTCAGTGGGAAGAATGCCCCAAATTGCATTATACCTGAACTGTGGAGGCATTGGCTGAGAATGGCTGCATTGTACAGTGCAGTCTTTCCAACACTGTGAACTTGATACCAGCACGGGATAACCACATTTTGTGTTTCTGCTCCTTCATTTTGCAAGCCTGCAGTCAGCTGAAAACTCTGTATTCCTTAACTGTAAAAGAGAAAGTGGCATCACCCCTTTGTGATGGTGTGTGGCAGGGGTACTCTGTATGGCTGACAGTATGTGGACCCCCCTCCATATGACGGAGATAGGTGTTTCCACTGTAGGGACCTGTCAGTACTACAGCACATAAAGACATTTTAGACTATTTTGTAAATTCAACCTTCTGGTAACTGGTGAAGGCCTTTCTACGTTCTAGCATGACTGTACCCCAGAGCACAGAGCCAGATCCATGAAGACATGGTTTGACCAGTTTGGTGTGGAGGAACTTGAGTGGCCTTCAGAGTCCTGACCTCAACCCTACTGAACACCTTTAGAGTGAATTGGAACCCAGGTCTACTCATCCGGCGTCAGAACCTGACCTCACAAATGTTCCTCTGGTTCCTTCTGTGGGTACAAATTCCCACAGAAACCCTCCAAGGTCTTCAGGAAAACCTTCTGGAAGCTTTTCCTTTTTTTTTTTTTTGCCACAAAGGGAAAACCAGCTGTGTATTAATGTCTGTGGTTTTGTAATTGGACAATCTTATATAGGTGGATTTGATGGGCTTCAACAAACATTTGGCTATAAAATATAAGTGAATCACAGAAGCAGCTGAACAGAATCTGAAATATTTTTGAACTTAAAGAAGGTTGCATATGTAGGTTTGACTTCTCTGTTTAGCTG
The DNA here is from genome assembly GCA_018402905.1 of Glandirana rugosa. Taxonomy (NCBI): domain Eukaryota; kingdom Metazoa; phylum Chordata; class Amphibia; order Anura; family Ranidae; genus Glandirana; species Glandirana rugosa. The sequence continues at coordinate 128,784 of BLSH010260803.1, forward strand.
GAGTTGAGCTTTAATGACAGGTCCCTTGCTGAAACTTCGTTTCTCAGCTGTACTGGGGAAGCTCAGAAAAGGTGTAATGATTGGAAATGGTAAATTCGGTTATTTTTATGAGCTGTGACGCAAATATGTGCTGCCTTCCAGTCTTGTGATCTCACACCTAGTCGTCTCCAACACTATATCATACAGCAGAAATCTAAAGGCTTGAGGATTTCAGCAAGGGATTTGTCCCCATTTTGGTCAATATATTTGCTTGTCTTATGCCTGGACTAATGTTTTGGTGATTAAACCAACCTGCATAAGATGATTTTCTCTCTTAGTAGTCACCAGAACAAGTGGCCCCTCTGAAAGACTCAACAACTCAAATTTTTATATTTCCTATCACTTTCTATAGTGATGACAATGGCCACCATGGCAGATGGAGGGAGCGCATCTCCCCAGTAGGACTCTGACAGTAATAAAAACAAAATGGGTTCTAACCCTTCTCCACGCCATCTATAATTTAAAAAAAAGTTCTGGTTTAGATACTTTGTTGTGACTCAGGGTTGTTTTGGGCCGAAGAGTAAAAAACTTATTAGAGGGAGGTACTGGAAGTAGTGCAGAGAGCAGAAGGTGGAGGAGGGGACTTCCAATGACAGTGCTGATCAGACTGTGGGAGGGAGCATGGAGCTTGAGCTCATGGCTGGATAAGGAGGTGAGATCCAATGATGAGCCTGATGGGGAGGGGTGCAGAGAGCCGGAGCATTGTGTGTATAAAGCAGCAGTGTGATCCAGGGGGAGGGGTGCAGAGAGCCGCAGCATTGTGTGTATAAAGCAGCAGTGTGATCCAGGGAGAGGGGGGCAGAGAGCTGGAGCATTGTGTGTATAAGGCAGCAGTGTGATCCAGGGAGAGGGGTGCAGAGAGCTGGAGCATTGTGTGTATAAGGCAGCAGTGTGATCCAGGGAGAGGGGTGCAGAGAGCTGGAGCATTGTGTGTATAAGGCAGCAGTGTGATCCAGGGGAAGGGGGTAGAGAGCCGGAGCATTGTGTGTATAAGGCAGCAGTGTGGTCCAGGGGAAGGGGGTAGAGAGCCAGGGCATTGTGTGTATAAGGCAGCAGTGTGATCAAGGGAGAG
>BLSH010260803.1:139490-149930 GCA_018402905.1 Glandirana rugosa
TAGTGGAGAGTCAGGTATGTATCTGGAGGTAGGGGAGGGTGGGATGTGTAGTGGAGAGTCAGGGGATGGAGGTCTATGTATGGACTGAGAGGTGATGTGTAGGGTGGGAGGGGATGGAGAGACTGTGAAGGGGTGGTGTGTAGGGTGGGAGGGGATGGAGGTCTATGTATGGACTGAGAGGTGATGTGTAGGGTGGGAGGGGATGGAGGTCTATGTATGGACTGAGAGGTGATGTGTAGGGTGGGAGGGGATGGAGGTCTATGTATGGACTGAGAGGTGATGCACAGCGGTGTAGGTTGGAAGGATGTAAGTTCTGTAGTCAGGAACATCCAGCATGAAGTCTTGGCATACTCTTCATTATGTAAACCCTTCAGGGCACGATGTTGCCGGCTCTCTTCCTGGATACCAGGCTCATTGTTTTTGTATGTGGCATTCTTCAGTTGCGTGACTGTTGGCCATCTCATTGTTTGTACTCTGGCAATGACTTCACCGGTGTGGCTGGCATCCTTCATATTTACACATAACGTCAGTGGGGATTACGCCAGGCTTGTAAACATCGTCTTATGATTGTATTGGCAGCTCTCCTGTCACTCATCATCTGGAAGCTCCAGTTAATACACTGATCAGCCATAATAATATGACCACTGACAAGTAAAGTGAATACCAGTGACTCTTTACAATGCCACCTAAATATGGGTGGGATATATTGGTCTGCAAGTGAACATGTTGTTGTCCCTGAGGTTGTGGTGTTGAAAGTAGAAAAAAATGGGCAAGTTTAAGGATTTGAGAGATTTTGACAAGGGCCAAATTTGTAATGGATCGATGACTGGGTCAGAACAACTCCAGAACTTCAGCTCTTGTGGGATGTTCCTGGTCTGCAGTGCTCAGGACCTAACAAAAGTGGTCCAAGTTCTACATTGGCCACACACATTACAACCTTTGTCTTGCTATGCAGTTTTCCTGGTTTATAATTCTATTTTCGTTGAGATTTTGCCACATACAGCATGACAAAATTGCACAATCTTATCACATCACGCTGCAGATGTCTAATATACATTTTAGAATTTTTGAGAGAAAGTTTGACGCTCCCTGCTGGAGAATGTTTGATGTACAAGTACAGCCTGCCATCTTGTGGTTATTTGTGAGAATGCACATGCTACACTACCTGTGAATTTAAAAGCATTGCACTTTTTCAAATGCTTTTGTTGTTTTAGCAAAGTATTACTATAGTTATATTAATATGAAAGTGAATCTGCGCGAAGTCAAAAAAAATATTATAAAAAAACAAGCAGTCATTGACAGTGATACCAGCCGTAACCAATGTAAAAAAAAAAGCAGTGCTAAAAAATCAATGTACATTTTAGAGAAGTAGAAAATGTAAATGTACAAATCTTTGTCATGAAACCACTAAAAACATTCATGTCTTGTCTGTTGCCTACCTTGCTGCATGTGTCCATTTAGAGGCCGCACCTCCCTCACCTGTGTGCTTTAGTAAGCCCTCCTCCGCTGAGCTCCACCCCAGGTCCTAATTAGGAACATTATTTAACACCTGGCAGTGCAAGCCTGCAATGCCGATCAATGTTGTGTGTGTTTGGCTTTGTGTGAGGTTGTTCCTGTCATATGCTCTATGTCCATTCCCATTTACCGACTTTTGGCTTGTTCTAAGTATCCCTGCCTGCCTGATACCCCGATCTTCGGCTTGTTCTCGGTTTCTCCTGTCTGTTGGTGGCCCTGACCCTTTGCTTGACTGCTGGCTATCCTTTGCTGTTGCTTCCTCTCTTCCACCTGTAGCCAGCCGAGCGTCAGCTAGGGGACCCCGGGGGCCGCGACCTGGATCCAGTTGCAGCCAAATCCATCCTCACCACCAGAGGCTCTGGGGAATACCTACTGGCTCTTAGACTCCGCACCCTTGGGAAACCGATGCACTAGCTCCCTGTGTTTCAGTGTCCATGCTTAAGGGGCCCCTCTTCCCGTATAAGCCGGAAATCATTAGCAGCAGTCAGCTATAGGTCCACAACCTTGCTGTGCACTTCGGAACCTTAGCGTACGCTTCGCACTCCTGCAGTGCACATCTTTCACCCGACCCCAGGTGTCGTGACCATCTTAAATCATCTGTGTATTTCAGATAATTGTGCCATACAGTAAATGAAATATACAAAACCATTTATCACCAGAAAACCTCACAAATAATGAGCAATTAGTTGTATAATAAATGTGCAAAATATCTTATAATAAAAAAACTTTTTAAAAATGAATACAAATGTCCATTAAGTGCAAAAGTATAGACAAAGTTGATTCACGAACTCCGCCACCAAATGCAGACAATTAGCATACATCTCTTACCTGATAGTGTGGACCACAGATTATAAAGCCTCTTACACACGGGCGTATTAAAAAAATGAGCTGTAACGTCGGGACCGACGCCAGGAAAAATTTGGCATTAAAAACTCGATTTCGTCAGCGTTTTGCATTGGCGTTAATGCGCGTTATTGAGCATCAGCGTTGCGTAGAGTTTTGTTTGAAATTAAATCCCTCTGCTATTTTTGGACCTGAAAACACCGGCGCTAAAAACGCCGGTTAACGTCGCTACGGCGTCAAAATCTCTCTACCGCTGCAGCTTCAGAACGCGCTGGCTGTGGGTTTTGCTTTCAGCTCAAAAACGTCATCGTATGTATGGGGCCATTGAATAACATGAAGATGCATTTTTAAGCAGCAAAAAATGCTAAAAAACACGGCTGTAAAAACGTCCGTGTGTATGAGGCCTAATGGTCATTCAAGCATGTATTAACCTGGCATCTGTAATGAGCAATGACTGCTCGGCGGCTCCTCCAAATGGATCAGCCATGAAGAAAATAGACAAGCATAGTGAAGCCTGTTTTTATATTTGAATCCCTTTATTTTTTAACAGATATTTTATTGACAATTCCACATTACAGAGCATGTCATCACCTGAATATACTCAAATACGTTACAGTATAATAACAGAATGATCAGTTCACATGTGGGGTTATCTCTCCGACAGTAGCCTACTCAGCTGGACACATCAATATTGAATTCTCCTAACACTAGACATTGCTATTCTGCATAGCATAAAACCTCATATTTTTTGGGTGATGCCCGCCTCCCTCCCATCCACTGAATCGGGGGGAGCAAACACTGGCTCTAACCATTCGCGTCCACCCAACTGGACCAGATTTTATCAAACTTGGTCAGACATTGTCGACTCTCATACGTAAGTTTGTATAAGGGCAACACCGCTCTAATCGATTGTCTCCATTCTTCACAAGTGGGTGGGTCAGTTGCCTTCCATTTCAGTAGTATCTCCCCCCTAGCATAGTAGAGAGAGAAGGTGACACAAAGCTTGACATACCTGGCCCCCTCTATGTCCTACAAATGACTAAGTAGTAATGCCAAGGGGTCCATGAGTATCTGAGTGTTGCATAGTTCCGATTAATGTTTTGGTAACCTCTTCCCAGTATACCTGGATTTTAGGGCAGGACCAGGCCATATGCCAAAAGGTTCCCTCCTCCGTTTCACACCTGGGACACTTAGAATCCCTCTGCGGGTATATTTGGGCTAACCTATGCGGTGTGTAGTGGGCTCTATGAAGGAATTTCAGTTGAATGAATTTATCTTTTGCAGCTCTCATAGTTGGGATATATGTAGAGACACATTCCTCCCATTCCTCCTCCCCTAGAGCAGGTATATCCTTCCGCCATTTTTCTAGGGACCTTGTGGTCTTCGTGTCATGGGCCACCGTTAGTGTAGAGAGCGGTTTTCCCATCATACTGGATATCAACAGACATTCTATGGAGTCTGACTCGTGGACTATTGGTCTGGGGAACTGTGCCCCAAGGGCGTGGTGTAGCTGGCGGTAGCAAAAGCCAAAGGACCTTGGGAGCGAATATACAGACCTAAGCTCGTGGAAGGACATAAGTTTGCCATCCCGAATCACATGTTTCAAGGTGGTAATCCCTTGTTTGGCCCACAGTGCCAGATCTGGGAATGTCTGTAAATGAGGGAGCCGCGGGTTACCCCAAAGCGCTGTGTACAGGGACATATGGGAAGGTTTCCTGAAGACTGCCCTCTCCTCCTGCCATACCCTGACGGTGGTCTTCATGAGAGTGATCATGGAGGAGTGGGCTTTTTCTCCTCTGAATGCCACATTGCTCAGGACCGTGTAAGAACCCAGAATAGCCGCCTCTAGATTGTTTTCTGCCTCTGTCTGGGCTGAGAAAACCACCATCTTACCGTGACCAGTACGGATGCCCAGTAATATAACTGGAAGTTTGGAAGAGCCAGTCCACCCCCAGATAAGGGTAGATATAGAGTTTTTTTGACGACTCTCAGAGGCCTCCCAGCCCAGATAAAAGAAAGCAGCGTGCCCTCCACTTTTTTGAAAAAGGACTTAGGGATGAGGGCCGGGGTATTTCGAAAAAAATAAAGAAATTTTGGGAGGAAGATCATTTTTAGTAGGGTTGTCCCGATACCGATACTAGTATCGGTATCGGTGCCGATACCTAGCATTTGCACGAGTACTTGTACTCGTGCAAATGCTGCCGATGCCTCATCCGATACTTGGACACTAGGATGGCCGGAGGAGGGGGGCTTAGCACAGAGGAGGACACAGCGGGGAGGATACAGGGACACTCAGGGATGATCGGTGCAGCAGTGGGGGAAATTATAATCAGTGATCTCCCCTCCTCTGCATTCAGCTGCTTTATTGAAAGCTGCACAGTGAGAGTGTCCCTGTATCCTCCGCTGTGTCCTCCTCTGTGCTACTCCGCTCCCCCCTCCTCCTCCGGTTCCCGTGTCCACCTCTGAGTTCTCCTCCAGTCCCCCCCCCTCCGGTCCCGATCTGTACTCCCCTGGTCCCACCCCCCTTCGGTCCCAATTTGTACTCCTCCGCCCCCACCCCCTTCGGTCCCGATCTGTACTCCCCTGGTCCCTCCTCCAGTCCCCCCCCATCCCCTCCGATCCCCTCTGTTCTCCCTTTTTTTCCTGGGATTGTTCAGGATGAAGAGCAGAGGAAAGAGCCGGTAAATCTGTCATTTACCGGCTCTTTCCTTTTCTGAATGAACTGAGTCAGTGAATCTGTCCATTCATAACTGAGCATTGTAAACTGTGTGTTACAATGTCTCAGTTTATGAATGGAGAGGAGCCGCTGTCTCCTCTTCATTCATCTTCAGTGCAGCTGAGAAAGGGACTGGGGAATCTCTATCCTCAGCCCCTTTCTCCCTGTCTCAAAGGGGAGATGTTGGGGGTCTGTTTAGACCCCTGACATCTCACCAAAGCCCCCAGGGGAGGGCTGGCAGCCGTAGGCCTGGGGGGCAAGTCCAGTCCAGTGGCCCATTGAACCACCGAATCAGCTCACCATCCATGCCCACCCAATGGGCCTAGCGGGATCCATGGTAGGGCCAGCCCTGGGCGCCCCCCCTTTGCCTGCAGTTAGTAGGTGGCTGTGCCCCTGGGCCCTATTTCCTTCCTCCACAAGAAAAAAAAAGTGTGAGCGGGCAGCAGCCATCGGTCATTTTAAATGTAGGTTAGGGTGGCCTGGGGGGCTATTGCCACCCTACCCCCTGGCCAGCCCTCCCCTGAAAGCCCCCCCCCCCCAACAGGGGTGATGAAAAAAAAAATTAAGTAAAATTGTAAAAATAATTTAAAAATAAAATAAAAAAACAATGGCATTGTCCACTCCCAAAAAAAGAAAGTGTTGTAAAAAAAACTATAAATTGTAGAAAATAATAAAAAAATGAATTGTAAAAAATAAAATAGTAAAAAAAAAAAGTCAATCAAAAGCTACTGACAGTCCACGCCTCATCAGCGCCACCTATCATTGCCCATCAGTGCTGCATAGCAGTACCACTGTCACATGATATTAAAAAAAAGTATCGGTATCGGCGAGTACTTGAAAAAAAGTATCGGTACTTGTACTCGTTCTTAAAAAAGTGGTATCGGGACAACCCTAATTTTTAGGAGATTAATCCTACCCACCGGAGTTAGGGGGAGGGTCCGCCAAGCTGTGCACTTGATCTGGAGCTGTGACAGAAGGGGCTGTATATTCTATTCCATGTAAGCTGTAAGGTCCGCAGTCTCCCTGACACCCAAATAGCTAAACCGTTCCACCCATCTGAGGGAAGTACCCATGGCTATACGGGGGGTAGAGGGGTGTAACAGGAACAGCACTGACTTGTCCCAATTTATACGGATTCCGGAGAACCGTGCAAACTGTTCAAACAGAGCCAATGCCTTTTGCAAGGATTTGCATCGTCTAGATAAAGAAGAGTGTCGTCCGCATACAGGGAAATTTTTTTCCTCCAGCGGGGGGACTACCGCGCCTCTCACTCCCTTGGTGGCCCTGATCCCTGCTGCAAGTGGCTCCAGGGCCAAAGCAAATAAGCCCGGGAACAAGGGGCACCCCTGCCGTGTTCCACAGCCTAGCAGGAAGGAATCTGAAAGAGTACCATTCGTGCGGACCCGGGCTCGCAGTGCAGCATATAACATTTTCAACCATGTGAGAAAGCCCGGCCCAAACCCGAATTTGATCAATACTGCCCATAAGTAATCCCACTCCACGTAGTCGAAAGCCTTCTCCGCGTCGAGAGAAGCCACCATGCCCTGTGAGCCCGACTCCGCATTCGCTATATGGGTAAAGAGTCTCCTGATGTTTATATCTGTCCCCTTCCCTGGCATAGAGCCCGTTTGGTCAGGGTGGAACAATTCAGTGATAACCGTATTCAGTCTAAGGGCAAAGACCTTGGCCAAGATCATGCCGTCCGTGTTGAGCAGGGAAATAGGGTGATATGAGGAGCACAGGGAGAGGCCTTTTCCCGGTTTAGGGATCACCACTATGACTGCTTCTCCCTTGGACACCGGAAGAGAGTTGGTTCTATGTGCTTCGCAAAGCATAGTGTAAAGTCTGGGGACTAAGTCGTCTGTGTACTGTTTATAGAATTCCATTGGAATTCCGTCCGTGACGGGGGTCTTTCCCGATTGAAGGGTCTTGAGTGCCGCAAATATCTCATCCACCGTAATGGGCACGTCCAACCTATTCCTATACTTCTCGGTCAGGACCGGGACGTCTATGTCGGCGAGGTAGGTAGTCAATTCCGTTGGGTCGTATGCTGCTCGGGTGTCATAAAGTGACTGGTAAAAAGTGTGGTGAAGGACTGGTTAATGTCTTTCGGGGTGCTTACCAGGTCCCCCTTGGAGTTATGAATCTGGAGTATACTAGTGCAACCCGACTGCTCCCTGGCGAGCCAAGCCAATAGTTTCCCTGATTGTTCTCCCTGCTCAAAGATGCGTTGGGATTGGGCCAATAGTCTCTTCCGTGTGAGGGAGGTACGAATTCGCATGACTTCGTCTGTCAGAGGTTGTAGCGGAGTGTAGTGTTGTGGGTCTCTGGACCTAACATAGAGAGCTTCCTGTTCCTTGGCTGCCCCCTCCGCCCTACACAAGTCTAACCTTCTCTCTCTACGAACCTTAGAAATAAGGGACTGATGCTGCCCCCGTACATAAGCCTTGAAGGCCTCCCACACCACCAGCTCATTGACGGAGCCCGGGTTAGCTGCCCAGTAGGTCGCCATCGCCCCCCTGAAACCTGCATCAACACTTTCATCTGAGATCCATAATCTCGATAGCCTCCACAGATTGTCCACGGGGGCCACAGAGGTGTCCAGCAGGAGAAGAGTCTGTGCATGATCAGAAATGCCCCTGAGCAGGATCTGGATGTCCGTGACTCTTGGCAAGACAGGCCCCCCGACAAAGACCAGGTCAATCCTAGAAAATGTCCGATAAGAGGCTGAGTGACGTGAACTCTCAGGAGCACGGGTGCCGCCATCTCCACACATCAGTCAGGCCATATGTTTTGGCCCAAGCCAACAGCCCAGAGCGCTGTGGGACGGATGCCGTAAGCTTGTCCATACCCGAGTCAGGGACCAGATTAAAGTCACCCAGTATTACCGTGTTTTCAGTGATAAACTCCGCCATCTTTTCCGTGATCTGATTGAGAAGCATCAAAGACGCCGGAGGTGGCAAATACACACCCACCACTGTCCACCTGAGGGAGTAAATCAGGGCATGTATAATATATCTACCATCTGGGTCCAGAGCCAAGTCCAGAAGCTGGAAAAGAAGCGTCTTGAGCACTAGGATGCTGACTCCTCTGGCAAAATTGGAGTAAGTGGAATGGTAGTGGTGACCCACCCACGGCTTTTTAAGGGCCAGGGTCCTACTGCCCACCAAATGGGAGGCAGCAGAAGCATGTGCATCAGGACCAGGGCGTCTAACGGCGCCCCCAGAGGACCACTGGACCCAGATCACTAGATGATACAGCACGTAAATAATTAGTAGCAGAAATACAGGTAATGCAATTGTCATATAACATGCGACAGTGATAACCCAACCATAATACTTAGCCCTTAAGGGGCAATATTCCCCTCTCCCCCCAAAACTGAGGAGGGCTTCCATCCCAAAACCAATCAGCACTCTGGCTGCAAAGTGGGGTCCTGCGCAAGAGGCGGCCTCAACGCCTCAAGAAGTATCTGGGGGAGTCCAGTGAGAGCAGACACACTCTCAGTGCTCCCGATTCCGCCAGGTGTAGCAAGTGGAAGAGTGTCAGATGCAAAGGACAACTACAGATCCGTCTATACCACTTTTGCAGATCCACCACCCCTAAGGCATTGTAATCCAGCGGGAATAAACAGCAGTCTTGTTCCACTTGATACTGTAGGGAGTGAAACTTGGTATTTTCTCCTGAACAAGTCAGGGGCACATACTTGGGTTGCAAAATACAAACAGGCCAGGCACAACCGGTGCAACTAATGCAACAAGGGCATAAGGGCACAGCTCTGGGTATCCTGGGCGCTTCTCACAATCTTACTCCCTCCCCCTCACAGTGCCGCCAGTACATTCCAGAGGTCGGAGGGCCCATCCGCGCTTGAACAAGGTTCTGTGGTGCATATACGAAGCACATATCACAACAAAGCGGGAGGGGGCAGGTAGTGTGAGCACAAAAGGGGCCTCAGAAAGGCCTAGAAGGCCCGCAGGGGTGTCTCCCCCTAGCCTCCCAGCCTGGGGAAGGTGAGAGCCACTCCAGTGCAATATGCACCCAGGGGAAAACAATGACTGGTGTGTAAACCAACAGTTAAATAAGAAGGGTCATGCTGCTCACCTACAAGTGTGGGGTCAGCGGGCAACCGGGAGAGAGTCGAGCCAGGTGGAAGCCTCTCCTGGGATATTGAAAAAACAGACCGTCTCTCCATCTTGGACACGCAAGCGGGCCGGGAATAGAACACTGTAGCGGATGTTATGGGCCCTTAGAGCTGCTTTTACTTGGTCGAAGGATTTCCTAAGTATTTTGCTGTTCTGGTATTGCAGGTCCCCCAGGGCTTTGGATGCTCTAAGTATCTCATCGCGGCCCCGAAAGTTCAGTAGGCGCAGGATAAACGCCCGAGGGGGGGTCCCCGGGGGCTCAGGCTTTGGTGGGATCCGGTGAGCGCTCTCTACCACAAAGTGAGAAGACAAGCATGCATCTGGCAAGAGATCCCTCAGGAGACCCTCCACAAACCCTGTTGGGTCCTTCCCCTCCACCCCCTCGACCAGACCAATAATTTGGATGTTGTTCCTCCTATTCCTATTCTCGGCATCTTCAGCCCTATATTCCAGCGCCCTCACTTTAGTCTGCAGGGTGGGGAGGGAGACAGCATGTTCTGCACGGTGTCTTCCGTCAACCCTATCCGGTGCTCTGCCTCAGAGACTCTAGAGCGCAGCTTGTCCTGATCCTGTCGGATCAAACTGACTTCCAGCTGTACTGCCTCTAGTTTGGTTGTGAGAGAGTTGACTGGCAGGTAGCAATAGCGCCCATTACCTCCCCCAGCCATGGTGGACAAGGGTCTTCCCCCTCCTTGCGGTCAGTCTGTGAGGCCTTGCACGTGCTGTGTGCCGAGCGGGTCTCCACACGTGGGCGGGGGGGGGGGGGGGATCCTCGTCTCCCGTCCGAGGATCTGCGCCGCATCAGGCGGTAATTGGCGGGGAAATCCGGGCTCAGTACTCGCTGGAAGCGGGTAGTAACAGATACACCTGGCGGAGCTCCGAGAAGATGCGGCCGCTCACAGCGCCATCTTGGACACACCCCCTGAATCCCTTTATTAAAATTCATAAGAAGTACCTTAAGGCGCTTGTATACAAGCAAAATTGTATCAAATCCCAGCAAAGCATACGTGATGTCATCAGAACAGGCCAACCGCGACGTGTTTCGTCATCAATGACGTCTTCCTAAGGCGGGCCGAAAGCCTTAGGCATTGTGTCATTGTGTTTGTTTGCCTTTTCTTGTAATGATGAGCTCAGTTATTGTGACTGCAGTTTGTAGGGTCATGGCTGATTGATTCCCCTATGTCCATATATTCATTCATCTAGCTTGTGCCCATTTGCTAAAGGGAT
>BLSH010260803.1:159956-171828 GCA_018402905.1 Glandirana rugosa
TTTCCTCTCGCCAAACCCCACACCGTTTTTACGTCGAGTCGACACACTAAAATGACTGGGGGGGGGGGTTTTGTGTTCACATTTCATCGTAGAATGACACAAGAATACTACTAGTGTCGTGTCGGTCCAATAGATACCGAGAGTCACAGTGTACCGAAAACCTACGACTGTAATTGAATGCCGACCGACATGAAACACAGTGTTTCATCTTTTGTCAGTCGTAGGTTGTCGGTACACTGTGACTCTCGGTATCTATTGGACCGACACGACACTAGTAGTATTCTTGTGTCATTCTACGATGAAATGTGTTACCTTAGGTAGGTCGGTCCCTTCCACGCATCATAAGAACACAGTAAGATGCTACTTTACACTTGTGTTTTGGGGGGGGGGGTCAGTAAAATCACACAGCTGAGCTGCATTTTTGCCACACCCCAAACCGCTCTCCTTTTAGAACCTTTCATCCCACCTTTCCAATTAGGTCTGCCTGTTAGTTTTTACTGCGGACCTGATTGAAAGCTTCATGTAGGTGTAAGGATGGGTTTGGGCATGTTCGGAACCAAGCGTGCCCGAGCCCGCCAGGAAGTGAACCCTGTGCTGCGCTATTCACACACACTGAGACATTTCCCAATCGCTGCAGCCGCGCATGAGGAAATGTCTCACTGCCTGTCAGTGCAGCACAGGGTTCACTTCCTGGCGGGCTCGGGGACGCTTGGTTCTGAACACGCCCAAACCCATCCTTAGTAGGGAGTCCAGATTTAATGGGCTTGTCTGTTTATACCCACCTACCTCCTTGTCCATTCAGGTCCAAAAAAAAATTGAAAAAGACTGCGTACTAAATGTGGCAGATCAGAGTTAGCTTGATGTAAATGGTCCATTTATATCTGGCCCACCCCTAAAGCCACCACAAGTCCCTGGTGTATGCAGACACACTGAACGGGCATGGACATCAGAACACTGACATCTGTCCCATTCAGCTCCAGTTATGATTGGTGGGGCACTGTGACAGCTTCCTGGCAGAATAGGGTCTGAACTAGGGCTGCAACTAACGATTGTTTTCATAATCGATTAATTGGTTGATTATTGATTATCGTTTAATCGGATGATAACTTTACAAAAAAATGTGGTGTATAATTTTAGTGAATATTTAAAGTTTAAAAAAAAAGGCAATTTATTCTTAAAGTGGTTGTCAAGTCATGACAACCACTTTAAACCTATGATAAGGCTTACCTGTAGGTCCTGGGAATATCTCCTAAACCTGCACCATTTAGGAGATATTCCCTGTATCTGCACGTCATCGGCACATGCGCAGTGAAGAAACAGCCCGACTGGGCAGTTTCTTCATGAAACTCCCGTGCGCATGCGCGGAAGTATTGTCAGCGCGGCTTCTGCCAATCACAGCTCTAGATTCCGCGCTGTGATTGGTCGGAGCCCAGGATCCTAGCTCATTATGCCTTTCTCTTGCAGGTGCCCCCCCCCCAAGCCTTGACAACCACTTTAAATATCTCTATGCAGTGGTAAATATAAATAACCAACTATATAGTTAAGGAGCAAAATCTCTAATCCACTCTGAGAATAACAGGCAGAAGCATATATAATAATAAATACACCCAGAAGTAGGATAGACGGGCATTTTACCTAGGAGCCGGACATGAAGCTATATGAAGGGTGGAAGGGAGATAGAAATCTTTTATATTAAAGCAGTGCTAAAAGCTGAGACTTTTTTTTTCCTGGATATGATCATTTTAGATAAAAATGCACAATACTGGTAAAAGTTTACTTTAAATGTAATTGTAATGCCTTCTATTACCTCCAGTCTATCAGCCTCCACCTTCTCTGGGTTCAGATTCTGATCTTCCCTGTACACAGTCTTTAAAGTCATTTTACTTTTAAATAACAACCATGTCATACTTACCTGCTCGCTGCAATAATTTTGCACAGAGCAGCCCTGATTCTCCTCTTCTGGGGTCCCCCCATAAACGCTTCTGGCTCCTCCTGCCTTCAGAGTGCCCCAATATCAAGCTGCAAAGTATAATATAGATTGCTCCCTATAGCAAGGTAAAAAAAAACTTCTACCTTTGGAACCACTCACTTCCTGCCCAGGACTACATGTCCCATGAGACATTGCTCCTCACACAGTCACACGTTCTCAGGCACTTACTGACATGTGCACTGAGCTGTATGTGTGCTGCACTGTATTTCCTGATATGTAAAGAAATAATGCATTCTGTACGCCGACCAACTAATCAGCTGGCCGATTAATCGATTATGAAAATAGTTGACAATTATTTTAATAATTGATTAGTTGTTTCGGCCCTAGTCTGAACACACCTGCGCTTATCCCATCTACTTGGTTGTTGTGAAAAAACTTCTAAAATAAGACATCTCTACTGCTTTAGAATCTGTGAAATAAGTTTTAAGTTCACCTTTTGGAACATGTTACATATTTCACCCGTTTTTAGGGTGGAATATGGGACCTGCCCTGCCACCAGTTTTCCCCCCCATGACAGCATGGGGTCAGGGTTGGGGGTCGAGTGCGGGATTGAGGGGGGGGCCCTGTCAGGTAGCCCCATGATTTCTAACAGCGGCCCTGCACAGAAGTGATGCCCTGCACTCTGCACTTAGGTTGAATGAGAGTGACGATTGCTGGTCTGAGGACATCTAGTGGCAGAAAGGAATTGCTGAAGGGGCAGCGTTGGAGAAGAGGTGAGTTTTGCAGCCAGTGCTGTTTTTTTTGGGTTTTTTTTAAAGCTCATTGGCAGGTTTGGAAAACAACCAAAAAATATATCCTATAGCTGTCCTTTGAAAATAATGTTGCCACCACCATAGGATAGAGAGAAAAATTGGACACTCTGTGATCACAGCATTTCCCAATTGGCTGTCAAGAATCATTTGCAGGAAAATGTTGGGATTTCATTCAGAAGGGTCCCCCCCGCTGCTTCTGTGTTCTACTCTGAGCCACAGGGTGTCAAAGATTCGGGGACTCCCGCTGTGCCCCCGATGTGACCAATTTACTTGTCAGCCTCTTCAGGAGTTGGCAGATTTTTGTGTCATAAATCCGTTTTTATACCGTATTCAGCAGGAAATAACTTGCTTCGCTCCAGCTGGCTATCAAAGATTTCATAATTTAGTAAAGAACTTTAATAAGTTACCATGATATTGTCATAAAACAAGGCATGCAGCCCACCCCTACCACTGCCAACTGACTGAGAAGAACAGGGATGGTTCCTGGTCCATCTTGGGAGAAGAAAACTTTTTTCCTGGTTCTGTTCCTGCGGAGGTCCTTACTACATGTGCCTGATATGGGAACCCCATAGTCCCCAAGTATTTAATAAAGAAAGTATTGACGGCTCGCCAATATTAAAAAAAAGATTATTAGGCCCTTTCACATTTGAACAAAGCTTCCCGAAATCTGTTGACTTTTTGTATCTTTCTAGGCTCTCTTGTGATATTTTGAAGCAGTGTAGACATCCGTTGGTAATTGTTTCCGGTCTTTTTCACTTATATCTGTATAATATCATGAAATATCGACTTAAAACCGAACTCCAGGCAGATATAAAGACACAAGTAATTTTGTAAATTTAAGTAAATTTGTTTTCATCATTAATAGTTCATTAACTGTAGTTTAATGAGTTGAATTAGACCTATCAGCAAAAAAAATAAAAAAACAAATGACAAGCAACAATAAAATACATGGGGTTAAAACATAAAAAATTGTCTTTGGGTCAATGCAGAATCCAATTTGCTTGCAGAGTAAGTCCAATCTAATGTATCAGAATTACTGGCTCTCAGAAATGTGACTTTCATTATCCTTTCTCAGGACTTCATATTCTGCCCACTTTTCTGGTCCCTAGAGAGGGTGTACAGAGATAATATACTGAGGGCTCTGTTGAAGTGTCTGGAGAGTCTTCTATTATGTTCTAGTGCAGTGGTCTCCATACTGTGGCCCTGGGGCCAAATGTGGCCCATTGCTTTCCTTTATCCGGCCCTTGGGGCACTATTCCTCCCATTGGCATCCAACAATGGGGCACAGTTCCTCTCAATGACAACAGTACACTATTCTTCTTACTGACACCAGTGAGGGGCACTATTCTTCCTACTGGCAGCAACAATGGCATTGTTTATTCCCACTGACATGAGGACATTTTCTACTCCCAAAGGCCACAGTCCGGCCCCCTAAAGTCTGCAGGACCGTAATCTGGCTCCTTGTTTAGGAAGTTTGGACTAGGGATGCACCCTTGCTGCCTACTAATCGATTTTCACATATAAAAGGTTGCACAATCCTGACAACCAACATACTATTGCACAGAATGAAATGATAATATATTAGAGACTACAAATAATCTAAATTGGATACAGCACATATAAATCTTAGGAGGTTTAATGTATCGTATTCGTCTTCTAAACCTTGTATTATGGGCGTGTTTGGTGGTTTGACTGGCATCTTCCCATACGTTCATGTTACTACTTGTTATGAAGGTAACTTCATCATGGCAGGAATTATTGAACTGTGTAAAACCTAAAGCTGAACACTCATTAAAAATTTTTTTTTCACTTGCTACTCAACACTTCTGGCTTCACCACCTAGATGAGAAACATGCAGGGACATTGGAATGTCCACATCACTCAATGCCACACATCCCAGAAGGCAGTGTGGTTAAAGGGATTGTAAAGGTTATTTTTATTTTTTTTTTTAAATAACAAACCTCTTTATACTTGCCTACTGTGGAATCGCACAGAGCAGCCGGGAACCTCCTCTTTTCTGGTCCCCCGCTGGTGCTCCTGGTCCCTCCTCTCTGGCCAGTGCCTTGTGTGTGCTCACTCCCGAGTCCCTTTCCTGCATCCATTGACATAGACAGCGGCCCCGCCCCCTCATCACTGGCTTTGATTGACAGCACTGGAAGCCAATGGCTCCCGATGGCCATGCAAAGCCAGAGAGACCCAGATGTAAGGGGAGAAAAGATCTGCAGATGTGCACAGTGCTTGATCAAATGTCGGCTTAGGTAAGTAAAAGGGGGGGGGGGGTGCTGACAAACATTTTTTACCTTAATGCAAGGAATGAATTAAGGTAAAAAATGTTTTGCCTTTTAGTAAAATTAAAGTCTAAAGACTGCACACTTTGCAAGTGTAGTTGCACTCATTTTCCTTCGTAAATGCGGTGAAGCTTTGCTTTGTAAAGAATATGCAATCAGGTGCAAAGAGGGGGAAAAAAAAAATCCCCTGCAAGGCATGTCATAATATGCTAGTATGCATAACATACTAGCATGTTATGAGAAACTTACCTTAGAACAAAGCCCTCCAGCACCGCGATGTCATCGTCGACGGGGCTTCCTTCTTCCCCCGGACTTGTGTATATATTTATTTCAGGTAATTATATAGCGCTGTCAATTTACGCAGCGCTTTATATATATGTTGTACAATCACATCAGTCTCTACCCTCAAGCAGCTTACAATCTAAGGTCCCTAACTCACATTCAGTGAGTTCAGTGCAAGTTTAGGAGATATTCACAGTACCTACCGGTAAGCCTTATTATAAGCTTACCTAGAAGTATAAGTGGTGTAACAGAGTTGACTACCACTATAAGGGGTATATCTGCAGACATGACACTTCTCTCTACAAGGACTGAACACTTGTAACCAGGGTTTCACTACAGGGATAATTGTTAGATAGTACAAGTTTCATTTACCCTTGGTAGAGTGCAGTTCCTCTTCTCTGTGCAGTCCATCGGTGTGTCAGTATAGGTTGCTACCTCCAGACTGACAGATGTCTGTTCCTCAACTTTTCTCCTGACTATTTACGATATGCTAGTTTACAACAGGGCTCATTAGGAGACGTTTCTGACACTGCTGTGTTCTTTCTCTGCTTTGTGTCTTAAGCTGAGCTGTGTTGTAGTTGTGGTTTTTTTTTAATGTCTTACCTTCTTTGGTTGCCAACCACAGACATAAAATTCCTGTTACCAACTTGTGCATTTTGCAGAAATGAGGGTCTCCCTGCATTTAGTAGGACTTCCCCATTCTCTCCATACAGTTTGGGAGCAGTCAGAGAACATTATCGTTGCATCAAACTTGTGCCAAAACGTATTTCTCCTATCGTTCACTGACAGACGCAGCTCTCCATTACGTGTGGGGTTTATGCTTGTCCCACTAGGAGTTAACTAGGCAGGGAAAAGAAACAGCTGGCCCTCCCATGGGGGCAGTCCTCTCTTCCTACATCAACCCCCTCATAGCATAGCTCTTCAGTTCTTATGCCTAGTTTGCAAGGAGTTGACCTGGCTTCCCTTTTGGGAAATTTGTGGTCCTGTTTGTGACCAGTTTTTATTTTAAGTTTTCTTTTATTTGACTTCTATCAAGCAATTGATCTGCTATCAAGAAGCCGGTCGGGGCATAGAGGGTCCTTGGGCCCTGTACTTTCCCCGACCTGGCCAACCGATGCGAGCCAGTCCCGACGTATGGCGACCCGCCGCATCGTGTCCGTTCCGTGCGGGCGGCCTGGGGTGACCCCCCCCCCTTGCGCCCAGCCCCTGATGCGATTCAGCAAGGGCGATTTTCTGGCCTGCAGCATACCGCCCAAGAGGGGGCGGAAGGTCTGCGACTGGGTGGCTACCCACGGCGCTCGTCGGAGTGGTGAGTGAGAGTTTCTGCCTTTCCCCGCTTTTTAGGCGCGGAAAGGGGGACCGACGGCCGCGCAAAAAAAAAAATAATTTTTTTTTCTTGCTGGGTAGCCGCTGGTGGGACGTGTTCACCTCCCGTTCACCTCCCGCACCCCCCCATCCCCCCCCCCCCCGCACCGATCGTCAAGGCCATTCGTTTCGGGGCCCATCAGACGGCGAAGGGGATCAGGGGGCGGCAGCTGTGTGAGAGAAAGCGTTGGTTGCTACCATTATCGCTGGCATTCGCAGGGTCAGGATGGTGTGTGGGTCCTCTAGGCCCCCTAGGGCCCCCAAGGCTTATCCCTACAATGACTTTTTTGATCATTTTCTTTATCGTGAATGGCAGCGTCCACAGCACTCTTCTTCGCTGTCAAAACGGTTCGCTGCTCGCTATCCCTTTGAGGAAAGCTTTTTGAAAAAATGTGAATCGCCTGCGGTGGACCCACCGATCGCACGCCTTCGTAAGGCGACGACCATCCCTCTGGAAGGGACTCCTTCTTTTAAGGATCCCGCTGATAGAAAAACAGAGGCGCTTTTAAAGTCCCTGTTCCTGGTGGCAGGTTCCGCTGTGCGACCGGCCTTGGCGTCCGCCATGGCGGCGCAACATCTGTCCGAGTGTATGGAAGAGCTCCTGAAGGAACTGGAATGCGGCCGCCTGATGGATGCGCCGCAGAAGGCTGAGTTTTTGCTCCAAGGTTTCAAGTACCTTTGTGATGCGGCCGTTGATTTACTGCAGATGTTATCCAGAATAACGATATTTGCCGTCGTACTCAGACGGATACTTTGGTTGCGTTCTTGGTCCGGTGATCACGCTTCCAAAAAAGGTCTAGCTGACCTCCCTTTTCAGGGGGGACGTCTATTTGGTCCATGCTTGGATGAGATTATTAAGGACTTCATGGGATGTAAGAGTACCTTCCTTCCAGAGCCCCGTAGGTGTGAGTTTCGCCGTAGACCGGGGCCCCCTCCTTCGGGTCAGAAGAAGTTTTTTCGTGCCCCGAGCGCAGCAGGTAAAGGGACCCGCTCCGGTAAGGTCGCTGCAGGTGCCGGAAGCCGGCAGTGGCAGCGCAAAACCGATAAGGCGGAGGACAAGACCTCCTCAGCCTGATGGGTTGCCCCCACCTGGGTTTGGGGTGGGGGAGCGTCTTCTGGGGTTCACAGGCCGGTGGCTGGCTCACATTTCCGACCGCTGGGTCCGGGAAGTGGTGTCCACCGGGTACAGGATAGAGTTCGACACTCTACCCCCAGACAGGTTCTTCCCATCAAATTTAGGGAGGCCCTTTTTGGGGCTGTACAAGCACTCTCAGACCAGGGGGTGATCGTGCCAGTGCCCCCAGTAGAGAGGTTTCGAGGGTTCTACTAGAATCTTTTCATGGTTCCCAAAAAAAGGGGGGGGGGGGTTCGGCCTGTACTGGACCTGAAGGCCCTGAATCGGTATGTCAGGGCGCGGAAATTCCGGATGGAATCTATCCGCTCGGTAGTGGCCGCCCTTCATCAGGGGGTATTTCTGGCGTCCCTGGACATCAGGGATGCGTACCTCCATGTACCCATTCATCCACGACATCAGCACTTCCTGCGCTTTGCGGTGGGAGACCTGCATTTTCAATTTGTGGCACTCCCCTTGGGCCTGGCCTCGGCACCTCGAGTTTTCACAAAACTTCTAGCACCGGTGTTGGCGACTCAGTCATCAGACGCTGGACCAGGGAGAGTGGTCTCTCCACCCGTAGGTGTTCAATCAAATTTGCCGCAGATGGGGGACGCCGAACGTGGATCTCATGGCGTCTCGGTTCAATCACAAGGTGGAGACCTTTGTGTCCAGAACGAAGGATCCGTTTGCAGTGGCCACGGACGCTCTGGTGGCCCCCTGGGGCCGTTATTGTCTTCTGTACGCTTTCCCTCTGATAAGACTGCTTCCGTGATTGATACGCAGGATAGTGGCGGAGCGGATACCAATAATCCTGGTGGCTCCAGATTGGCCTCGGCGCACTTGGTACGCCGACGTGGTGCGAATGGTGGCAGATGCCCCTTGGCGGCTCCCGCTGCGAGACGATCTTCTGTCTCAGGGACCCATCTTGCACCCTGCTTTACCCTCGCTGGCTTTGACGGCTTGGCTATTGAGTCCCAGGTGCTGAGAGACAGGGGAGTCGCTGACTCCGTGATCCCTACTTTGTTAAAAGCTCGCAAGTGTGCTTCTCGCAAGATTTATCACCGCACCTGGAAGGCTTATATTGCTTGGTGCGAGGCAGAGGGCCATTACCCTCGCTCTTATGTCGTTTCCAGGGTCCTGACTTTTTTACAACAGGACCTGAACAAAAAACTGGCTTTGAGTACTCTCAAGGGCCAGATATCGGCTCTGGCTATTCTCTTTCAGAAACCTTTAGCTTCGCACTCGTTGATTCGTACCTTTGTACAAGGTGTGCGACATGTGGCGCCTCGGGTAAAAGTTCCGATGGCTCCGTGGGATCTGAATTTGGTGCTTTCTGTTCTTCAGAAACCGCCTTATGAGAATATCAGGGAGATTTCTTTGTCATTGCTGTCGCAGAAGGTGGCCTTTTTAGTTGCCATCACTTCCGCCAGACAAGTGTCGGAATTGGCTGCCCTATCCTGCAAGTCTCCCTACTTAGTCATGCATAAGGATAAGGCGGTCTTGCGACCCTCTCCTTCCTTCCTTCCTTCCTTCCTTCCTTCCGAAGGTGGTTTCTTCCTTTCACATTAATGAAAATATTGTCCTTCCTTCATTGTGCCCTCATCCGTCGCACCCAAAGGAGTTTGAATTGCATACTTTGGACGTAGTGAGGGCCTTACGGGTGTACTTGGCTGCTACAGCTTCTTTTCGAAAAGCTGATGCCTTATTTGTGTTGCCAGAGGGCCCGCGCAAAGGGTTGGTGGCCTCGTCGGCTACGATTGCTCATTGGATTAGAAAAACCGTGACCCATGCGTATTCTGTTCGGGGCAAGGTTCCCCCTTTTCCCAGTCACTGCTCATTCTACCCGGGCTGTTAGCACTTCCTGGGCTTTCAGACACCAGGCCTCGGTGTCACAGGTGTGCAAGGCGGCCACTTGGGCCTCGGTTCACACTTTCACTAAGTTTTATAAAGTTGATGTGTTAGCATCTTCGGATGCTGCTTTTGGCCGCAAAGTTTTACAGGCGGCAGTGTAGGTGCGTCTGGCTCCTCCTCAGAGGTTCAGTTGGGTATTGTTGTTAGCGTTTACCCACCCCTCTTTTTGACACAGCTTGGGGACGTCCCCACACGTCATGATGAGCTGTCAGTGAACGATAGGAGTAAAAGGGATTTTATTAAAACTTACCGTAAAATCCTTTTCTCTGAGTTCACTGACAGACGCAGCACCCACCCCTCTGTGCTCTGTTTTCTGTACGGCTTGGCTTGTGTATGAACTGAAGAGCTATGCTATGAGGGGGTTGATGTAGGAAGAAAGGACGGCTCCCATGGGAGGGGCCAGCTGTTTCTTTTCCCTGCCTAGTTAACTCCTAATAGGACGAGCAAAAACCCACATGTCATGATGAGCTGTGTCTGTCAGTGAACTCGGAGAAAAGGATTTTACGGTAAGTTTTAATAAAATCCCTTTTTTTCTTTTAGAGTAGAGCAGTTAGGGGTACTCTCTGGTTTTCTCATTGTCTGTATACCTTTTGGGACATTGTTCCTCCCTTGCTGTACAGATGCAATGAGTGTACTTTATATACAGGCTGGACTTCATAAAGGCTTTCACACGGAACCCCAAGAAGTAAATGATTTGTTACATTTATCTTTGGGCTGTTGGTGATGTGTTATCTTCTGTACCCATTGTGGTTCCCTTATCACTGGATTGACACCAATTTTCCCCCCTGTTTACAGGAGGGCCCCGGGGAGTGGTCAGCGCTGGAGGCGGAGGTGTTAATGAAGGACGATGAGATCTGCGGAACCAGAAACCCCACTCTCCATAAGATCTTGCTGGACACAAGATTCGAGCTGCCTTTTGGTGAGTTTTTGGATCTTTTGTATCTCACAGAGTAACTTTTCTCTTCTTCTTGTACACATCCAGCATTAATTGTAGATAAATAGAAATAGATGTAAGAACAATAGTGGACTTCACTTATAATATGTGAGCTGTGCAAAGTAGACTCATAAGAAACAATACAAAAGCAGTACGCAACACACATACTGACACACTATATGTATTCGTTATCTGGAGTCAAAAGCTGCTTGGATAACCCTAAGGGTCATGTCAGGCTGATCTACAAGGGATAGACAAAGTCATTTCTTCACTTGCTTTCCCCAAGGTTTTTTGGAGTGCCTGCAGAAGATAGGAAGGGGTCTGCTGTCTGTGTAGACACAACATCATCCTATTCATAATGGGGTCCTCTTACTACTGGTCTCTGGTCCCTATTTATTGGATTATTTGTTCTATTTTATGTTATGCCGAGCACCACTAATCAGGATTATTACCTATAGAATGATACAGAATGGTGGTATCTTATTACTAACACTCAAGATGGTGTCGTTGTACCACAATTGAACATTCTGCTCCTTTCCCAGCGGGCTCTGCCCACTTTTCTTTGTCATTTTTCTGTGTCCTGAGAGCTGGATCTTGGTAAAGATTAGGCATTGTTCTTATAGTCAGGTGTGCTGCGGAATTCCATTCTGAAGTGAGAGTACTTAAGGATTTGCAGAGAATGTTATTATGATCTACTCCTTTCCTTGGGTCATCACATCCCCGTCAGTGTACCAATCACCTCTAGATAGGGAGATTTCCTAATAAAGGTGATAATGAAGTGTAGCTGTCATATCTCTGCCAAAACTGTAAACTGTGTTCCTCTGGGACAAGTATCAACATTATTATTTTTATATGTTTGCAGTTAAAGTGTAACCCCATTTTTAAAAATCCTGTGTCCGTTACATGTATTCCATGGTGCTTCCTTTCTCTCTCTCTCCTCTTTACCCCCCTCTTTTCCCATCCATTCTCTCCCCTCTCTTTTTCATCCTCTTTCCCCCCCCCCCCCCTCTTTCTCTCCCCTTCCCCCCTCTCTTTCTCTCCCCTCCCCCCCTCTCTTTATCTCCCCCCTCTCTTTATCCCCCCCCTCTCTTTATCCCCCCCTCTCTTTATCTCCCCCCCCCCTCTCTTTCCCCCCCTCCCCCCTCTCTTTCTCTCCCCTCCCCCCTCTCTTTCTTTCTCCTCCCCCCTCCCTTTTTCTTTCCCCTCTCGTTCTCTCCCCTTTACCCCCCTCTCTTT
>BLSH010260803.1:185920-197166 GCA_018402905.1 Glandirana rugosa
TGGACGGGAGGAGGGGAGAACAGATGGACGGGAGGAGGGGAGAACAGATGGACGGGAGGAGGGGAGAACAGTACCGGCTAGGTTGTTGTCTATAATTCCTCTGCCGCATAAGTATCGACGTCTAACATAACCAACATTCGTGAAAAGACCTAGTTCGTTACCGTTTTCCTTACGTCTCCATCTCCTCTGCACAGTCGGAGACATAAGAAGAACGGTAACGAATGGAGTCTTTTTACGAGGGTTGGGCTCTGTTCGATAGTCGGCTGAGGAATTCTCGGCAACAGCCTGACCGGCGTCCCCCTCCCCCCTTCCCGTCCAACCTGGAGTAGGAGGGCAGGTTGACAAGAGGGGAGGAGGGCAGGTTGACAAGAGGGGAGGAGGGCAGGTTGACAAGAGGGGAGGAGGGCAGGTTGACAAGAGGGGAGGAGGGCAGGTTGAACCTCATAACAAGGGATAAAATCACTTTGAAACATGGGACAAAGTACAGTACTACATGTACTTTGTCCCATAAGGGACGGAACTGTAAAAAAATTGGTATCTTATTTAAAGTGTGCATAGAATCGTCACCTATGGAGGCTGACAATAGCCTAGGGATAAAATGTATGAACTTTTTTCTGGAATCTCCAAGGTTAGTTGTCAGCATTTAATACCTGGAAAGATGGGTTGAACGCATGTATGTGGACAACGATTACATGCCAAGCAATTGGTACATATCTGCTTAAAGTGGAGCTCCTTGAGAGCCTCCACAGAGGATGAACCTTGCTTGAACTTAGCAATGCTGTTGAGGCATCTAAAGAAGTTTAACTTTTGTTAGGCCTGCAGGTATGGAACTCTGCAAAGTACTTTCTAAGTTGCCATAAATAAAAATGGAGACATGTCTTTGGCTGTCGTCGTACAGACTTTGGTACAATATGAGATCTGCTACTACCTAAATGATTGACTCGTTCCCTCCTGCACGCTAGTAGGTTGGATGGTGGGGGTACTGTTGCCTAGCTGGTTTGCAACGACACATCTGTCACTTTCTTGCATTGTGGTTGGTTACGATGCATTCATATTTATTTAATTTTTTTTCTAAGAGGGATTTGGTGATCAAAGATTTTTAAGTACAGTGGAACCTTGGATTAGGAGCATAATCCGTTTCAGGAGAATGCTTGTAATCCAAATCAATCGTATATAAAGCATGTTTCCCCATAGGAACCAATGTAAACGCAGTTAATTCGTTCCAGTCACTGCTTGTCTATGCAGTATTGCAGGGATATGCAATTAGCAGACCTCCAGATGTTGTAGAACTACAAGTCCCATGAGGCATAGCAAGACTCGACAGCCATAAGCATGACACCCAGAGGCAGAGGCATGATGGGACTTGTAGTTTTGCAACAGCTGGAGGTCCGCTAATTGCATATCCCTGCAGTATTGTATGTGGCCACATGTCTGGGGGGCGCCTGGTGTATACAATACCGCATGTGGCCAGAAAAGAGGTGGCGCTGGTGAGCTCCTAAGACATCGGAATCACTCGGTAATGCTCGGAAAGTGTTAACACTTTAGGTATTTCCAAGGAATTCCGAGTATTTTTTGCTGTCTCCGAGGCTCACCAGTGCCACCACTTCTCTGGTCACATGTGGTATTGCATGCAAAAAGGCTAAATTCTGCTCGTTATGCGAAACACCACTCGCAAACCGAGTAAGAATTTAAAAAAAAAAAAAAAGAAACTGCTCATATTGCGAAATGCTCGTTAACAGCGTTACTCGCAATCTGAGGTTCCACTGTATTCTTCAGACGATATCTCTGGAAATAGATTCTTGAGAGTGCAATTGAGTTCTCTCTCTTTAAATATGGTTCTGCTCATGCTGTTATAACCTTTGCACTTCCCTGTGCAGCTCTCTCACTGTTTTTTTCAGAAAAGTCCTTGACTTTTCTGACGTATCACCACCTGCTTCCCATTCCGTGGCCATTAGAGCACTTAGAGGGTGCACATAGCCTAGCCCTAAAGCCATACTGTCAGCGACAAGGTGGCACCAGTTTCAGAAGGGTGCATGAGAGAGGCTTTTCTGCCTAACCAAAGTTTTTGTATTTCTGCTCTTGGACACAACTTTTAGAAGTTTAAATTAGCTGGAGGGTTTCCTTTTAAGAAAAGTAATGATTCTCTTTCTATATGAATAATGAGTCTGTCTCGCACACAGCCATTATTTTACCCTGGCAACGCCAGATAGATTTTTAGTGCTCTAAGTCTGGAGCTGAAGTTCATAATCATTAATGGCTATTATCATATAGCTGAATTGTAATGGCCATATGCTAGGAAGAACTTTCTTCTGTAGATCACTCGGGCTGCTTCCTTCCTCCACTATCTGCAGGAGTCACTTCTGTCAAGTTTTTCTAACACCAAGAGAAAAAAGGTGACAGGGGAGGGACCTCCAGCTGATTGACAGCCTCAGCTCTGTTCCTGTGTGAAGGCGGGGTGTCCGTTCCCACCTATCAGCTCTCCTCACTAATCGCCCACCTATCAGCTCTCCTCACTAATGCAACTTCAGCTCTCCGCCCCCTGATTTTCAGAGCTTGGAGATCCTGTGTAATTTCTGTACTTTGAATGGATGTAGAGGAAAGACAGCTGTAGATAGACAGGTACAACTTATGTAGGAGGATTTGAGACTCCATTCTTTATGAGTTGGGATCTTATTTATGATCCTAAGTGCTCTCTGGCTCAAGTGTTTGCCTCTTGGTAAACCTTGTATCTCTTAGGCCTCATACACACGGACGTTTCTAAAATAATAAACAAAACGTCTGGCCCGACATCAAGGAAAAAAAGTCGGCGTTTTTCGGCGTTATGCATCTGCGTTTTTGAGCGTTAGTGAGCGTCGGCGTCAATAGGCGTTCTTTAAAAAAAAATCATCCCTCTGCTATTTTTCAACCTAAAAACGTCGGCGTCAAAAAACGCCGGAAAACGCCGGTATAATAATAGGTGGCGTTTGTTGGCATATTGTAGCGTCGGTGTCAAAAAATGCCAAAACGTTACAGCCTCAGAACGCGATGGCCGTGGGTTCTAGTTTCAGCTCACTAACGCCGACGTCATCTACAGCTCAAAAACGCCGACGTTTTTATGGCAAAAAACTCCAGAAAACGCCGGCGTCAAAAAACGTCCGTGTGTATGAGGCCTTAGTCACTATTCTGCTCAGCCTTTTGTGATTTAAAGTAAGTACTAAGCATATATATATATTCTTTTTTGGTACAGAAAACATTTTCTCTAGCACCCGAAGCCAGTCACTTCACTGTGTATATGTAAGAGTTTACACCCACTTTAAGGCTGACTTCAGCTAGTCGTTTTTAGCATGGGGGGATGGAGTGGGAACCTCGATTTGAACAAGACAGGATTTTGGTGGGACTTTATAGGCACAACTCAACAATCAGATGTTATAAAAAGCATGATATTTTATTAGAGAATATATTGAGAATAACATGATTAAACAAGTATAATTACAAAAGATAACATCTATTGCATGGCAAGGAGAGTACTTAGTTGTGAATAAACTTCAACGTTTCGACTTTGAATAGTCGTCTTCAGGGATTTCTAAATTCTGTTCAACAGTACATTCTAGCAAGAATAACAACAATAAGTGACATGAATTTCCATATCATCAACTGTTCATAACACATGTATGAATATGCACAAAGCCTCTTGTTTGTATCTCATATCACAGAAAATCTGCATTTCCCCTTGGATCTAAACTTACAATGCCAGTAAGTGAAGAAA
The DNA here is from genome assembly GCA_018402905.1 of Glandirana rugosa. NCBI lineage: Eukaryota > Metazoa > Chordata > Amphibia > Anura > Ranidae > Glandirana > Glandirana rugosa. The sequence continues at coordinate 189,666 of BLSH010260803.1, forward strand.
GTGTCCGCCGACCCCTCAACCCGCATGAGGAAGGAGCCCAAAAATCATTCAAAGAAGAAAGAAGGGGTCTAAAGTATACATAATATATAGTTAATTGGGTCTAATCTTAAAAAAAAGAGAAAATGTTTTTTGTACCAAAAAAGAATATATGTGTATGTGTGTGTGTTTATATGTATGTATGTATATATATATATATATATATATATATATATATATATATATATATATATATATATATATATTTAATACTTTAAAGCACAAAAGGCTGGGCGGAATAGTGACTGAGACACAGGGTTTACCAAGAGGCAAATACAGGAGCCAGAGAGCACCTAGGATCATAAATAAGATCCCAACTCACAAAGAATGGCGTCTCACTGATGAATCAATGGAGGGTGAAGTTCCAGAAAGTAGCAATTATGCCCTACAAAAATAATAATAAAGGCTCAGAAAAATAGAAAGCAATATCAAAAAAGTAAAAAAAACCTTCAACATGAAACATGATGGTAGAAGTACATCTGCCTGCGACACACGGCATTCCAATGGCTCCTTTCTCATTGGTCAGGAAACACCCGCAGGATCACAGGAAGTGAGCCTGGAGGGTATTAAACTTCCGACTGTGGCATTTGCTTTGCGACTGCCGGCACCCTTACGTTGAGGTCTTGTTTTTTTCTGGATTGGGCCTTAGTGATTTGTGGAGGAGATTCAATCCATTAAGGTAATATTGGGGTCTCTCTGTCTTTCTGCTTTCAAGCTTTAGCAGGCAGATGTACTTCTACCATCATGTTTCATGTGAAAGTTTTTTTTTTTTTTACGTTTTTAATATTTTTTTCTATTTTCCTGAACCTTTGTTATTATTTTTGTAGGGCATAATTGCTACTTTCTGGAACTTCACCTCCATTGATTCATCAGTGAGACACCATTCTTTGTGAGCTGGGATCTGATTTATGATCCTAGGTGCTCTCTGGCTCCTGTATTTGCCTCTTTGTAAACCCTGTGTCTCTCATAGTCACTATTCTGCCCAGCCTTTTGTGCCTTAAAGTAAGTACAGGCAGTCCCCTAGTTTCAAACATCCGACTTACAAACGACTCTTACTTACAAACGGAGGAGACAACAGGAAGTGAGGGAAATCTCCCCCTGGGAAGGGAAATTCACTCCTGTAAGAGTTATTATGGGAAAAAGGTGTCTCCACTGATGCTTTATCACCAAGGTTTGGTTTCCACAACAACCCGAAATTTTCAAAATCCAATTATCATTGGGACAGGAAGTGAGGTGACATCTTCTGAACAGAAACATAGACAGCAAAACAAACATTACAGGGGTGTTAACCCTTCCGTATGTTATCCAAAAAGCTTAATTTTTTTTTGGCTGAAGCTACACTTAAGAAAATGTAGCTGTTCCGACTTACAAACAAATTCAACTTAAGGACAAACCTACAGTGCCGATCTTGTTCCCGGGGACGGCCTGTACTGAGCATATATACTGTATAATTTTTTTTTGAGATTAGCCCCAATTAACTATATATTATGTCTATATGTAGGCCCCTCTATTCTAATTTGAATATTTGGGCTTCTTCCTCATGTGGGTTGAGTGGTCGGCGGACACTTTCTTCACTTACTGGCATTTTAGATCCAAGGTGAAATGCAGATTTTCTGGGATATGTGATACAAAATAGATGTTTTGTGCATATTCATACAAGTGTTATGAGCAGTTGATCTGGAAATGTATGTCTAGAATGTACTGTTGAACAGAATTTAGAACTTCCTGAAGAGGACTATTCAACGTCGAAACGTTGGAGTTTATTCACAACTAAGTACTCTCCTTGCCATAAAATTGATTTTATCTTTTGTATTGATATTTTTTGAATCGTGTTATCCTCAATATATTCTCTAATAAAATATCATGCTTTTTATAACCTCTGATTGTTGGGTTGTGCCTATAAAGTCCCGCCAAAATCCTGTCTTGTTCTACTCGCCTCATTAGGATTTGGCAAGAACCCCACTTTTAGGTGTGCTCTGGGAACACTGATCCCTCATTTTTTGTGTTTGAACCTCAATTAGGTTTATATTACTCTGTTTTTGTAGACACCTGCTCCTCATACCTTTATTTTATTGTGGTGTCTCCTATCCTACAAGGGGGTAAACCCCTGGTGGAGGGCACGGGCAGCAGTAAAGACTTGCCCGGACCTTTTTCTTTCTCCAATTTCACAGCTGTCACTTGGAAAGCTTCCATGTCAGTGGCAATCCATGGCATACATGTTGGAAGGTTAACTAGGAATGGTCAGCTGAACATTGGTGAATAGTTGTGGCTCACATGTGATGCTGAACCTCCGTGATTGAAAGAACTGAAAGTCAGTTAATGAAAGGGCCGGGCAAGGGACAGTAAGAGTGGGGAGGAAAGGGCTAGATCAGCCTTTCCCAACCACAGGCTACTAGGGGGTTCCTTGAGCAGCGGGCAGTTTCTGCCCGGTGATCAGTTTTCTGAACGGGGGATTCTTCCCACTCACCATCACACTAATGTTCAATGAGCTAGAAGTATAATTACTGTATAAGCAGGAGTTCTTTCAGAAAGTTATTTAAAGGGTTCCTAGATGTGAAAAAATAGGTTGAGAGGCGCTACCCTAGATGATGCTGGATGTCCTCCAGCCAGAAAATGAGGCGTTCTCTATTCAATTTGCTGCAGCTTCTCTGAAAAGCTCACAGTGTGCAGTGAAATTAGAGTAAATGATTCCAGTACAGGAGAGGAGCCGGTGCAACAGTGCAAGACTGAAGGGAAGGCTGGATTTCAGCTTTAAAGCGGAGTTCCACCCAAAAGTGGAACTTCCGCTGGTTGGATTCCCCCCCCCCACCCCTCAGGTGTCACATTTGGCACCTTTCGGGGGGGGGGGGTTGTCCTTTTCCACACATCCGGCAGCTGCGGCCGCTGACGTCAGCAGCCCGGCTCCCTCCTCGCTCTGGCCGTCTGGCTAATAGCAGAGCGCAGCGGAGCCTCGCGCATGCGCAGTAAGGTGCCCGGTGTGAAGCTATAATGCTACACGTCCGGGTTCCTTTACCCGCAATGGATGCAGCTGCACCCGACTCCCGATCCGAAGATCGGAGGCGGGTTCCCGACATCGCTGGACTCCAGGACAGGTAAGTGTCCTATTATTAAAAGTCAGCAGCTACTGTATGTGTAGCTGCTGACTTTTCATTTTTTTTTCCCAGGCGGACCTCCGCTTTAAGTATCTTGATTACCAGCATGAAGAAGAGTCTTCCTTATCCGTAATAAGTGTGAAGTTTATACACTTAAATTATATCCTGTGTACAGCGTACAATTATCCTCCCACTCTGTGTACAGGATTCCTTCACTCACTGAAATTCTTTGTCTCTGGATCATCATTTCTGTCTCTTGCTGAGGCGCGGAGGGTTCCTAGACAAGTCATGTCACTTGGATATTCCTGGAGTCACCGGGTCACCCCATTCACACAGCTTCTGGGAATGAAGTGGCTTAATTGGTCCAGGGTGCACAAAGTCCAAGTGTTAAAGCGTATGTATAGCCAAAACCCTTTTTTAACATTTTTTAAAACGTATTGTAGAATAGGGATACGTTAGAACACCAGTCAGTTTATATTTTCCTGTCTCCCATTGGGAAGATTTTCATTTACTTCCTGTCCTGGAGACAAAACAGGAAGTGGATTGGAATCTCCAAAAGCTGACCATACACTAGCAGAACTTCTTTCCACATTTTTTTGTTTTAAGAGCTACAGTATTTCACAAAAGTAAGTACACCCCTCACATTTTTGTAAATATTTCATTCTATCTTTTCATGTGAATACTGAAGAAATGACACTTTGCTACAATGTAAAGTAGTGAGTGTACAGCTTGTATAACAGTGTAAATTTGCTGTCCCCTCAAAATAACTCAACACACAGTCGTTAAAGCGGAGTTCCACCCTTTCCTTATGTTTATTAAGTCAGCAGCTGCAAAAGGTGTAGCTGCTAACTTTTAATTAACAGACACTCATCTGTCTCCCGGTCCAGCAATGGAGCAGCATGGAGCCTCACTCCTCTCCCTCTCCCCTCCGCGGCGCCGGCATTGCTACTGTGTGCACACTGCGCATGCGCTAGCGGCGCTACACTTTGCAATTGGTCCCGAAGTCTTCTAGGACCTGTCCTGTGTCCCAGAAGACTTCGGGAGGGAGGGGAAAGGAGACCTTCCACTTCAGATCGCCTAAGGCGACCGGGGTGGAAGTCCTCAAAAAAATCGGGTATCCCCACCCCCCTCCTCCCCAAAAGCTCAGTTTCAGCATCTGGAGCTGGGGAGGAGGACTTAAAGTGCTAATTTCACTTTTGGGTGGAACTCCGCTTTAATGTCTAAACACCATCTTTCAGACAGCATGATGGTGATCTTACTGATCCCTGTGATCGGGATCAGTTAGATCTCTTATGCCCCTGCCAGCCCCATACAGTTAGAACACAGTGAGGGAACACATTTAACCCCTTGATCACCCCCTATAGGTTAACCCCTTCCCTGCCAGTGACATTTACACAGTAATCAGTGGCTATTTTTAGATCTAATCGCTGTGTAAATGTCATTGGTGCCACAAAAGTGTCCGATCTGGCCGCGGCAATCATTTTTTTTGTTTTACCAAAAATATGAAGAATACATTTTGGCCTAAACTGATGAATACATTTTTTTATATATATTTTTTTGGATATGCATTATAGCAAAAAGTAAAAAACAATATTTTTCAAAATTGTCACTCTTTTTTTGTTTATAGCGCAACAAATAAAATCCCGCAGAGGTGATCAAATACCACCAAAAGAAAGCTCTATTTGTGGGGAAAAAAGGGCGTCAAGTTCGTTTGGGTACAACGTTGCACGACCGCGCAATTGTCAGTTAAAACTTTTCAGTGCCGAATCGCAAAAAGTGCTCTGGTCAGGAAGGGGGTAAATCCTTCCGGGGCTTAAGTGGTTAAACAATTACTTCTGTTCAGTCTTCTCAGAAATAAATTGCATTAACAATAACAAGTTGGGAAATCATATTGGTTCTAGTAATGACCATTTAATTTCTAGGGTTTCTGGAGACAGAGGTAGCTGAGGAACTGACTCGGTTAAAGCTTAATAAAGCAATGGGCCCTGATGGTATTCATCCCAGAGTTCTAAGAGAACTATGAGATATAGTTGTTGGACCATTAACAGGAGAAGTTCCCCATGACTCGCACACAGCTAATATTGTACCTATCCACAAACAAAATTTTGACGTACTTTTGAAGGACGTTCGTCAAGTCATTGAATGCACTGAGAATTTCCATACAAATGTTCATATGAATATTCGTAAGAATGGTAATTCCCAAATCTGTTAGTGTATTGCCAGGTTATTTCCCCGTTTACACAATTGTCACCACAACAGGTATTGCCATTGGAAAAAATATCCTCAACTCATGTTCTAGTGAGAATTGTAAAATTTTGAATTTCCCACCACTTTCGGCCTTTCCGACAAATAGGACTTCAGGACTTGGAAGCAATCCTGTAAAGTGCAGAAGTGTAAACTTCTAAGAAAACTCCTAAAAGCACCAATAAATGCATTGTAAAAGTTGGCATAACCCAGTGGTTCTCAACTCCAGTCCTCGGGACCCACCAACAGGCCAGATTTTAAGTATTACCTTGGGGAGATGCAGACCAGAATACTGCAATCACTGAGCAGCAAATTATATCACCTGTGATGTATTTCAGTTATCCTGCAAACCTGGCCTGTTGGGGGGTCCCGAGGACCGGAGTTGAGAACCACTGGCATAACCTAAGAAAATCCATAAAGATGTAGATGTCTCAGTAGTCTTTAATCTAGATGAAGCAGGTGTTAGAACCCAGGTATACTACAGGGGCACACATTTATGGACCCCAGACCATCACACCTATATTAGCTTGTTGGGCAACCCATTCCAAAACCATAGGCGTTATGGGGTTGGCACCCCTGTTGGTGGCTATAACATCCTCCACACTTTTGGGAAGGCTTTTCACAAGATTTCGGAGAGTGTTAGTGGGGATTTGTGCCCATTCAGCCAAAATAATACTTTCAATATCAGGCACTAATGTTTGATAAGACCTGCCTCACAGTGGGTGTTCCCAATTCATAACAAAGGTGTTCGGTAGAGTTTAGGTTGGTTACTGATGTTGGACGAGAAGACCTGGTTTGCAATCAGCCTTCATACCAGATGGTCAGTAGGGTTGAGGTCTGTGTGGGACACTCAAGTTCCTCCATACCAGACTGGTCAAACCATGTCTTTATGGAGCTGGTGCTTTACAAAGTGGCACAGCCATGGTGGGACAGGAAAGAGTCTTCATCAAACTGTTACCAGAGGGTTGGAAAAGCATAATTGTCTATGATGTCTTTGTATGCTGCCTTCTGGGACACACACAGGTCCCAAAATCTCATTATTAACCCAAAATTAGCCTAGTGACGTGGTCTGTAGGGTGAATTGTTTCACAATAGAATGTGGTTAATGGACTTTTATTTGAATATTATTTCTGGTTTCAGACTAAGGGATGTAGGAATAGGCAGACCTAGGTTTTATGAATTGAATGTGATCTAATGGAAAATGGCACACTTGCTTCTTCCCCAATAGACATGAATGTATGTATGTTTTATGCTCAATAGGGCATATTTCTAAGTGCTGAAAATGTAGGCGCTTTAATACAAATTCACCAGCAACATTTATAATACAGCAAAAGTTCAACCTAGTAAGGGGGCAATACATTAGCAGCTTTTTAGCTCCTTTCCAGTGCGATTCTCAGCCTCTCCAGTGCTCAATGAGTGTTTTCCGTTCTCCCTTAGAATAATAACATTGTTGTAAGCAGTTGGGTTTCTTTTTTTTCAAACATGCATACCTAATCTCCAATTCTGCAATGAAGAAAAGGATCTAATCCCGTGTCACTGTTGGAGGTGACCCTACACTGGCTAATTCACCTGAAGACCAACAGCTTCCCATCCAAGGCCAGTTATAGGAAATATCTGATTTTCCCTTTGCCAAGTTTGGGTTTATTTACTTTGTTGACATTATTATCTGTAACTCTTGCAGATCAGTTGTTTGCTACCATTTTGTTCTTTGTGTTATGTTACACACTTGTATTTTCACATTGTGACTTCTACATCTCTCCGCAGTACTCCTACCATGATGATGAAGAGAAGCCGCCTCTCCCCATCGCTGCGTCACAGTGCTGTAAGTCCACACTGACCATCTTCGTGTTCCATAGGTCTGATCTGTGTCCACACTTGTTGTATTGTGACAATCGTCCTGTGTGTCAGCTAATGAGTTTTCCCTCTTACTGTGTCATCCCAACTATTCATAAGACAGCCATCTTTTTTTTTTGATAACTTTGGTTATAATTCTACTTCTTTCTTATGTGCTTATGGATCAGAAGTTTTAAAACCTTATCTGTTATCAATAGGTAATCTATTGCGTCTTTAGATATAAAAATGATTTGTTTTTCCTGTGCTGATGCTTTTTTTTTTTTTTTTTTTTTTTT
>BLSH010260803.1:208446-220788 GCA_018402905.1 Glandirana rugosa
AGTCGTCCGTAGGTTAAGAGACTGCACATGTTGTAGTCCCCTGCAAATAATCCACACTAGTCTCTCCGCTCGAGTACCCCCTGGAAGATTGGTGTAGGTTGTGGTGGCCACACCTTTATAGATTTCTTACTGAGGTCTTATTTTCGCTTCCTTTGACTACTTTACACATGTTTCCTTGTTGAAATTGACGTTTTTTTTTTTTCCCTAAAATAATTTTGAATGGCATTTTAACTCCTGGTAGGACGAACATAAAACCCCACAAAGTCATGAAGAGCTGCGTCTGTCAGTGAACTCGGAGAAAGGGATTTTACGGTAAGTTTTAATAAAATCCCTTTTTTTTTTTTGCAGTTAAAGTTGTTCCTTTGTACACATTTCATCAGTTTCCTTCGCTTTTATTCTGGAGTCATTCTTTAGATATTTCCACACCGGTGGTGTTGGATGTGGTTAGAAGGTCCCCCATGAGCTCGCCTCTCTGATCACACCTAATAAACGTCCCCTGATGTTGTACACGTCAGAGAATTGGATGCCTGCTGAGGTTCAGGGTGAGAGATCCGTTGGAATAAATTCCATCAATTTGTATCGCTAATTAATAAGCGAGCGACGCCGCTCTGCCACTTCTCCAGGGCTCATCATTTGTTTTCCATAATTTAATTGGTTTTTGCAAACAATGCTGAAAATTGCTTCACGATGGATTAAAAGCAGAGGACAGAAGCTTTGTGCTCACCGAAATACAAATAACCGTGCATCGATTGTGTGCGTGTGACCCCACCAGGGAGAACCGGGGGGCTCTGAATAGCTTTTGTTAAGTTGGTATTGTGTGCGTGTGCTTTTTTTTCTTCTTCTTTTCTTTTGAAGCTTTGAGATTTGTGATAGCTCCAAAGTTCAAGCTAAGACTGTAAACTGTTAATAGGCAGGTCACACAGAGACCTCTGATCTTACACTCTCTCCACATCGATTGTTCATTAAAGTAGATATAACCCACAACTCGCTAAAATCCTCATATAAATTCTACCAGGCTAATGCCATTTCAAATCTCATTTTCAATAACTTTAAATCTGCAGCTGACATTAAAAAAAATCCCTGGTGATCCTGCCATGATGGTCATTGTTCAGGCACTTCCTATTATAAGGTGACAACGCACTGTCCCTGACTGTTTTACCCCTTCGTTGCCACCCTGTCCCATTGGCTTCCGACGGAGAATACTAGTGGCAGTTTTTACACTTTTTTTTTCTTTTAAAGGCATGGTCCACTATTGTCACCATCGGGAAAACCGCCCTGCGAAATACTGAATAGCCATTGCTGCAGTGCATGTAGATAGGAAGTGGCTGCAAAGTGACTGCAGGAGATCATCAGCACTGAGACGTAACAATGGATGTAAAAATGGAAAGTAGTTTTTTTAAAAGAATGGCAGTTTATGGTACTCTTCTGCAAATGAACATCTACAGTTAGGTCCATATATATTTGGACACACTCACACTTTTAGTTTTGTTCAGGTATTTACCAATATTCAAGCTATAGTTATATAATGGATATGGACTGAAAATGCACGCTCACAGGTTTAATTTGAGGGTATGTGCATCCAAATCAGAGGAAGGGTTTAGGAATTACAGCTCTTAAGAATAGCCATCCCCACTTTTTCAAGGGACCAAAAGTAATTGGACAATTGAATCAAAAGCCGTTTCATGGTCAGGTGTGGGCTACTCATTCGTTATTCTTCATCAATTCAGCAGGTAAAAGGTCTGGAGTTGATTTTAAGTGTGGTATTTTCATTTGGATCCTTTTGCTGTGAACCTACATCATGCGTTCAAAGGAGCTGTCCATGCAAGTGAAACAGGCTTCAAAAATGAAACAAATCCACCAGAGATAGCAGCAACATTGGGAGTGGCCAAATCAACAGTTAGGTACATTCTGAGGAAAGAAGAACGCACTGGTGAGCTCAGCAGCATAAAAAGGCCTGGACGTCTAGGGAGGACAACAGTGGTGGATGATCACAGCATCCTCTATGGTAAAGAAAGACCCATTCACAACACCCAGACAAGTGAAGGACACTCTCCAGGTCACAGGGGTGTCAAACTGGTGGCCCTCGAGCTGTTGCAGAACTACAAGTCCCATCATGCCTCTCCCTGTGGGAGCCATGCTTGTGACTATCAACCTTGCAATGCCTCATGGGACTTGTAGTTCCGCAACAGCTGGAGGGCCGTGTGCTCCAGGAGGTGGGCGTATCATTGTCAAAGTCTACAATCATGAGAAGACTTCAGGAGAGTAAATACAGAGGGCTCGCCACAAGGTACAAACCATTCAGCATAAAGAATAGAAAAGTCAGATTAGACTTTGCCAAAAAAAAAGCCAGACCAGTTCTGGAAAAGCATCCTTTGGACGGATGAAACCAAGTACCAGAATGACGGGAGGAAAAAAGTGTGGTGAAGGCTTGGAACAGCTCATGATCCAAAGCACACAACATCCTCTGTAAAACATGGTGGAGCTTGCAGTATGATGGCATGGGCATGCATGGCTTCCAGTGGCACTGGGTCATTGGTGTTTATTGATGATGGCACTGGGTACTTGGTGGTTATTGATGATGGCACTGGGTACTTGGTGGTTATTGATGTGACAGAAGACAGAAGCAGCCGGATGAATTCTGCAGTGTTTAGAGATACGTTAGCCCAGATTCAGCCAAATGCAGCAAAGTTGATTGGATGGCGTTTCACAGTACAGATGGACAATGATCCAAAACACACTGCAAAAGCAACCCAGGAGCTTTTGAAGGAAAAGAAGTGGAATATTCTGCAATAGCCGAGTCATTCTCCTGATCTCAACCCAACTGAGCATTTCACTTGCTGAAGGAAAAAACTAAAGTCAGAAAGACCCACAAACAAAGAACAACTGAAGACAGCTGCAGTTAGAGCCTGGCAAAGCATCAGACAGGATAAAACCCAGTCTTTGGTAATTTCCATGGGTTCCAGACTTCAGGTAGTCATTGCCGGTAAAGGATGCTCGACAAAATATTAAAAATTAACATTTTATTTATGATTATATTCATTTGTCCAATTACATTCGAGCCCCTGAAAATAGGGGGACTGTGTATAAAAATGGTTGCAGTTCCTAAAATTTGACCTTAATATTTATTAACAAAAGAGGGAGTATTTATGGGACTTTAAATGAAGAAGGACCTTGCCATCTACCTCCATCCCTAAATGGAATTATCTATAGACTATATTATAATCAAATGATCTAAACCACAGCTTCATATATTGTTTTAAAGAAAGGGAATTCATAGTAACGTAAAATTTATGTAAATATTCTAGCAATGATACCTGCGTATTCTAAGATTCTAAACAACCCTAGCATTAAAGAGGAATATGATATACTGGATAAAAACTGTATTTAACAAAAATGGATGCATAATTCATAAACACTTGACAACTTTGAGATGGCACATGATCGATATTAATTTTGGCAATATAACAGTTCATATAAAATCGATAAATTCATAATGCAAGGACAGACTTCACAGTAAATTAATAAATGAATGAACACATGATTGGTTGAAAGGACACGACATCTGTTATCTCAACGCGTTTCGTGACTTATTGTCACTCGTCAGGAGCAAGCGTGTAAAGTGTCTCTGTAATGACATATATAAATAGAATAGGGATGGAGGTAGATGGCAAGGTCCTTTATTCATGTAAAGTCCCACAAATTCCCTCCCTCCTTTGTTAATTACCTAATTATTGATGGAAGTGCACGCTATGGGATTATCATCGTAACCTCATGTTCCTGCCCATTAAATACTTAATATTTATGTTCAACCCCTTGAATTACAGCTGAAGGTCTGCACTTTAAGTTCATTTGAATTGTTTCATTTTCATTTTATTCTGGTGGCATACAGAGCCAAAAGTATGAAAATAGTGCCTGAGTCCAAATATATATGAACCTAACTGTATGTGCATGTTAACGTGCTGCTCTTTAAGTCATAGAAAAAAGGTACCTGGACAGCATAACCCACAGAGCCAACAAGGGCCGCAGCCTTGGTGCCTTCCTCAGAGGGCCGCAGCCTTGGTGCCTTCCACAGATGGCCGCAGCCTTGGTGCCTTCCACAGAGGGCCGCAGCCTTGGTGCCTTCCTCAGAGGGCCGCAGCCTTAGTGCCTTCCTCAGAGGGCCGCAGCCTTGGTGCCTTCCACAGTGGGCCGCAGCCTTGGTGCCTTCCACAGAGGGCCGCAGCCTTGGTGCCTTCCACAGAGGGCCGCAGCCTTGGTGCCTTCCACAGAGGGCCGCAGCCTTGGTGCCTTCCACAGAGGGCTGTAGCCTCTGGATCTAGTGCAGGCTTGCTCAAACTTTTTACTCCAGAGGAACACTCATATTTTCTGGTCTTGGCGTATCCTTGCAAAAACCAATTCGTTGGTGGTTTTGGAAGAAATGCCTCTTTGATTGGATGTGAGAGTGAAGAGTGTCCCTTACATTGGGGGCCAGTGAGAAAAATGTCCCTTACATTGGTGGTCAGTGGGAGCAATGCCGCTTACATTGGTGGTCAGTGGAAGGAATGCCCCTTACATTGGTGGTCAGTGGATGGAATGCCCCTTACATTGGTGGTTAGTGGGAGGAATGCCCCTTACATTGGTGGTCAGTGGGAGGAATGCCCTTACATTGGTGGTCAGCGGGAGGAATGCCCCTTACATTGGTGATCAGTGGGAGGAATGCCCCTTACATTGGTGGTCAGTGGGAAGAAAGCCCCCTACATTGGTGGTCAGTGGGAAGAAGGGTCCTTACATTGGCAGTCTTTGGGAAGAATGCCCTGCTTTTAGTCATGTCCAAATGCTACCCTTAAAGATGGCTAAAAAGTGGGGTTCATAGTTAAATAGTTTATTCAAGTTGAAAAAAGACACAAGTCCATCTAGTTCAACCAATAGAAAAAAAAAAAGAATAAAATGCAGGTGGCTGTAAGCCCAGAACTCTTCAGAACCGTGAAGTAGTTCATCAGCCGCAAAACAAAATAACCCCTGCAACCTTTTGGTGGAACCCTATGGTTCCATGGAACCATGGTTGAGAATGGTTGGCTGATCTAGAGTCCTAAAGTATTTACTCCAAAACAAGCCCACATATTTCTAAGGCTGCGCCACCTTCACCAGGGCTTGGAATGCTGTGTATACTGGGAGAATATGATTCTTGGGTATCTGTAAGTTACCGCTGAACAAATGACTTCTGTAGATTGAAATGAACACCTAAGTCAGTGGTTCTCAACTCCGGTACTCGGGACCCACCAACAGGCCAGATTTTAAGTATTGCCTTGGGGAGATGCAGACTAGAATACTGCAATCACTGAGCAGCAAATTCTATCACCTGTGATGTATTTCAGTTATCCTGCAAACCTGGCCTGTTGGGGGGGTCCCGAGGACCGGAGTTGAGAACCACTGACCTAAATGAACCACCCTGCCTTATGGAGGCCGACAGCTGGGATGCATCGGGAGTCCATGGACAAATACACAAATGCAGGGGCTTGTGTACCCTTTGCCAGTACTGTATATGTGGGCCTAATTGTGCCTGGGAGATCTAAATGCATGCATGGTAAACAAAGACATCTAGCTAGGCAGTATGTGAAAAGATGATGCCTTTGTAAGCAGTTTCCTTTGTTGAATAAAGTATTTATATTGCTATTAACAAGGTCATAAATGTTTCTTTTGAAAAGGCGCAGTGAAAGCATATGTTCCTGAAAGGCTTATACCGCTCCCGCCATGCGTGCTTCGCATTGACAGCTGTTACATGGAAGGCATAGAATATATGTATATAGGACAAGCTGTGTTCATAAAATCTAAACGTGATTTGAAAGAAAAATAAAAACAAATGTACATTGCACTTTTAGCTTAGGTTTCATTTAGAATATGGAGATTTTTTTAAAAACACTTGAGACCTAAACTGACCCTTAAAGTAGATGATAACCAGAACTGGATGCCATTTAGTTTGCTAAAGCATGGCTGATCATAAAAAATCAAAATGCCGTATTTATCGGCGTATAACACTTGCCTTAATTTTAAGAGGGAAGTTTCAGGAAAAAAAACAAAAGTTTTAAATAAAGAACTTTGAAGCAAAGTAAGGGTCAGTGCCCTTCTGCAGCTTCACCATTGCCCATCAATGCAGCCTGATCAATGCCCATCTGCAGCCTCACCATTGCCCATCAATGCAGGATGATCAGTGCTCATCTGCAGCCTCACCATTGCCCATCAATGCAGGATGATCAGTGCTCATCTGCAGCCTCACCATTGCCCATCAATGCAGCCTGATCAATGCCCATCTGCAGCCTCACCATTGTCCATCAATGCATGATGATCAGTGCTCATCTGCAGCCTCACCATTGCCCATCAATGCAGCCTGATCAGTGCCCATCTGCAGCCTAGCCATTACCCATCATGGCAGCCTGATCAGTGCCCATCAATGCAGCCTCACCATTGCCCATCGATGCAGCCTTATCAGTGCCCACCTGCAGCCAGTGTTGCCAACCTCCAGCAGCATTTTTTACTGGCAAAACATGTAAAATTTACTGGCGGAGAACATTTTTTACTGGCAACCTGAAAAATAACAGAACTCCCATTAAAAAATAAGGTAATTGATATTCAAACACAACATGGAAACACTGGCAAATACCCATATCATGTAATTTGATTGGTTTACACTTAAAAAATCAGCACAACATGACAAATTATCAGACCCTGATATTCATAGACAGCTGTAAAAATCACAGATTTTTACAAACTGTCAGTAAATTTACTGGCGGTTGGCAACCCTGCCTGCAGCCTCACCATTGCCCATCAATGCAGCCTGATCAGTGCCCATCTGCAGCCTCGCCATTACCCATCATGGCAGCCTGACCAGTGCCCATCAATGCAGCCTCACCATTGCCCATCAATGCAGCCTGATCAGTGCACGGAGATTAGAGACGACGGATTACACAGGGCGAGGATCTCCCATTTACTCGGCGGCCAGTGTAATACGAAGTCCCGCCTCCTGGACCGACTCCTATGATAGAACACTGATCCAATGCCAGGACGTGTGACGTCTATTATAGGAGCCGGGACTTCGTATTACACTGGCTGCTGAGTAAATGGGAGATCCTCGCCCTGTGTAATCCTGCGGCGCTCACCCCCTTTCCGCTCTGAAGCAGCCCAGGTAATATATTCATGTATAACACGCACACATTATTTTTAGGGATAAAAGGGACATTTTTTGCAATACGGCACTGTGTTAAACTGTCAATTGCGCAGTTGTGTGACGTTGTACCCAAATAAAATTGATGTCCTTTGTTTCCCACAAATAGAGCTTTCCTTTGGTGGTATTTGATCACCTCTGCAGTTTTTATTTTTTTGCGCTATAAACAAAAAAGACCGACAATTTTGAAAAAAAAAATATATATTTTTATGAAACATATTAGAGGTCGACCAATATGGGTTTTTCTCTGGCCGGTGCCGATATTCAGAAATCGGGGCGGCCGATGACTGATATATGATGCCGATTTTTTTGGATCTATACATTAGGCTGATTTTTTATTTTTTTTCCCCCTTTTATCCCATAAAATCTAACAGTTAAGTAATGAGAAGTGATACAGAAAATAACACAGCAAGCCTCCAATAAGTGCACTTATAATTTAGATAAAAATAAAAATAAAGAAACTATATCTTAAATATTAAATACACAAAAACAGGTAATCTAAACTTTTGGACGAAAAAAAATTGGGCTAACTTTACTATTTTGTTTTTTTTTTTTTTTTTAATTCATTAAAGTGTATTTAAAAAAATAAAAAATAGTTTGAAAGGCCGCTGCACATTTTATTCTCTAGGGTCTCTGCTAAAAAATATATAATGTTTGGGGGTTCTAAGTGATTTTCTAGCATAAAATACTGGATTTTTACTTGTAAGCAAAAAATTTCAGAAAAGATTTAATCTTTAAATGGTTAAACAGAGTTCTTCTACACACGGGAGTTCAGTCCTTTGAGAAGTAGAAACATTGTATCTCTTTGGTTCTTTATCAGCGATGTTCTAAGCCTTTTCTTTCTTGTTCTAATAGGAGAGACTCAAGTCGCTCTGACTTAGAAAAAGGTTCCTGCACTACTTTTGGGGCGACTCCAGGCAACTTGCATTGACTTCTACCTTTGCAAGTTGCGCTGAAGTCGCTCTGAGCTGATGGCGCTGAGTCACCCCCCAAGTCGGATGCCCCTGTGTGAACCGGCCTAGTGCATAAATTAATCGGCCTAATTTGCAGCACAATCGGCCGATGCTGATTTATTGCCAAAAATCGGCCGATATATCGGTCGACCTCTAAAACATATCCAATAAAAAAATGAATCAATTTAAGCCGATATGTATTCTGCTACATATTTTTGGTAAAAAGATCCCAATAACAGTATATTGATTGGTTTGCACAAACTGTATAGCATCTACAAACCATGGGATAGAATTATGGACTTTTTTTTTTTTTTTTTTTACTAGTAATGGCTGCAATCAGCGATTTTTCGGCTGTGACATTGTGGTGGACAAATCTGACACTAAGTGACACTTTTTGGGGACCAGTGACACCAATACAGTGATCAGTGCTAAAATAAAATGCACTGTCACTGTACTAATGACACTGGCAGTGATGGGGTTAACGGGCAATCAAAGGGTTAAATGTGTTCCCTGGGAGTGATTTCTAACGGGGGGGGGGAATGCTTTTACTGGGTGAAGACAGAGATATGTGTTCCTGCTTAGAAGAAACACAAGATCTCCATCTTCCCCTCTGGCAGAACGGAGATCTGCCTTGTTTACACAGCCAAAACACCGCTCTGTCTGGCTCAGGAGTGATCAGCGGGTTCTAGCGGACATCGGGTCCACCAGACCTACTGATTGGCTCCCGCTGTGTCCAATCACATCAGGAGCCGGTCTCCGGCAGCGTGCGCATGCATCCGAGACCCGATGAAAGAAATCACATACAGGTACGTGATTTTGCGCTTAAGGGCCGCCCTGCCATATTATATGTACGTGGAGCGGTCCTTAGGCGGTTAACGCTAAATTCAAGAGGTTTTTTTTGTACTTGGCCTAAAAAAAAAATAAAACTAATTACAGCCATCACACCTAAGGACTGGTCAGCTACAATATATGCATTTGTTTTGCTTTTGAGTTTTGATACTTTATAGCAAAACTTCAGTGAAAAATAAGATAAAAATTTAACAACCCCATTAAAATATCAAAACTAGCTTGTGCTGTGCTATTCACCTTCCGTACTGAGATTTCCCCTGTAGTACTTTTTTTCTGCCACTAGATGTCCTCAGTCTGATGGGAACATCATTTAACCCACTATCAGCACATTGGCTCCTTGTACAGCTTCTTCTCCTCGTTCTCCAGCTCTGCTGTACAGGGACTACAAGAGGCTGATACCAGATTCAGTTGCTTGCTGTGCTATTCACCTTCAGCACTGATATTTCCCCCAAGGAATCTGTTAAAATACACAGGAGGGTGCAAACGCCTAGTGCATTACCACCGCCACTGTTTATTAAAGCGAGTTTTTAAAGACTTTTAATAAACAGCCACTCACCTGTCCCATGGTCCAGTGATGCGGCTCGCTCCTCTCCCCCTCTTCTTTGCGGTGCTGGCATTGCAAGTATGGGCACCACAGCCGGGCGCGCACTGCGCATGCGCGAGACACGTTTTGAATGGCCGGCAATCTTCTGGGACCTGTGGCGTGTCTCAGAAGATTGGAGAAAGGGGGAGAGGTGAACTACTGCTCAGTGCTGCGGCGCCGGGAGAGGAAGTGAGAACTAGGTACCCGCTCCCCCCCCCCCCCCAAAAAAACCGACATGCCAATTAAGGCATGTCAGGGGGTCACTAGTACTTTTGGGTGGAACTCCGCTTTAAGGACAACATACCCCCAAACCTATAATAACTGGCATTTCAAATCACAATTATCTGGCCATGTGTGCCAGGGTTGGTAGGCTGACGTGTTTTGGGGACATGCCCCTTTCTTCAGCTTCAAGCTCTGAAAAAGGGGGCAAGTCCCCCGAAACACATTAGCCTACGAACCTTTGCATATATAGCCAGACAACCTTGCCTCATGGCTTAAAATGCAAGTTCTGTTTTATGTTTGTGGGTATGTTTTTTGTCTTTTTTGTTCAATAAACAGTGGTGCTGGTAATGTAGTGGGCTTTTGCGCCCTTCTGTGTGTTTTTACAGTTCCCCTGTCTGAGGGTGGCTGTATCAGACAAAGCATTACAAGCAGAGACACCTTTTGGCTGTGTTATAGTCTGAGCGATGGATTGTTAGATGTCCTTAGTCTGATGGAAACATCATTTAATCCACTTCCTCTGACCCCAGGTCATCCTAGACCTACCCACAGGCTGTGATTGGACAGTGAAAGGAGAAGCAGCTCAGTGATGAGCTCATCTCTGTCACTCTGCTCTCTCCTCCTATCAGCACATGAACTAATTGACTCCCTGTGCTGCTTCCTTCTGTCATACTCCAGCCCTGCTGTACAGGGACTGCAAGAGGCTGATACCAGGCCACATTCAGTTACTTGCTGCCCCATTCACATTCAGTACTTCAATTTCTCCTGTAGTACTTATTTCAGACACTAGATGTCCTCAGTCTGATGGAAACATTTAACCCACTTCCTCTGACCCCAGGTCATCCTAGACCTACACACAGCCTGTGATTGGACCGTGAAAGGAGAAGCAGCTCAGTGATGAGCTCATCTCTGTCACCCTGCTCTCTCCTCCTATCAGCACATGAACTAATTGGCTCCTTGTACTGCTTCTTCCTGTCACACTCCAGCCCTGCTGTACAGGGACTGCACCAGGTCACGTTCAGTTACTTGCTGCCCCATTCACATTCAGTACTGGGATTTCTCCTGTAGTACTCATTTCAGCCACTAGATGTCCTCAGTCTGATGGAAGCATTATTTAATCCAATTCCTATGATCCTAGGTCATCCTGAACCCACCCATAGCCTGTGATTGGACAGTGAAAGGAGAAGCGGCTGTTATGAGCTCATCACTGTCACTCTGCTCTCTCCTCCTATCAGCACATGAACTAATTGACTCCCTGTGCTGCTTCCTTCTGTTATACTCCAGCCTTGCTGTACAGGGACTGCAAGAGGTTAATACCAGGTCACATTTTAGTTACTTTCTGTGCTTTCATTAAAACAAAAAAATGTAATGATGTATTAATGATTGCAGAGCTGCATTCATTTTGTTTTTTTATTTCAGCCCGGAGTGCCCAGTTATAGCGGCACTGATCGTTTACCATTCTCCAGGGATGACTTCTCCGGTGTCTCTGATGATTATTTTATTCAGACCTTCCTGGTAATCCTAGGAGAATATCTGATTGACACGTCGTGACCGTGGCACTGCCCGATTCAGCGGCTGATTATATGCGCCGTGCGCGATCCCCTGCCTTGCGGCGCGCAAGTTCCCGGAGGGGTGTGGGGGGGGGGGGAGCTCAGCATTGCAGATTATGTATTTCATGACAAACGACGGGAACAGTCTCCTTCTCAACTTTATAATTAGCGGAGAGATCTTGGTAATTGTGCAGGCAGATGGCTTCTTAGTCGGGTGATAGCACCGTGTTATTAGCGGGCCCCGGCATCCTGTTGTCATGGAGAAAATGAGGCAGTTTGGGGACTCAGATTACAGTGCGCGATGAAGTACAGGAGGCAGATTATCTACAAGGGTTAATTAGAAGACATGGAAATTTATCATTTTAGCAGATGCAACTGGGCGAAAAAAAAAAAAAAAGTTTTAACGCCGGTTCCCTCGTTAACTGTAACAAGCGAGCGCCGAGCCGTTTTTCCAGCTGGCGGGCCTGCGGATTGACATTACCATGCCGGCAAAAGTCAACGCGGATCTCTGTTCTCGTTTATGACAGCCAATCAAACCAGCTGAGTTAAAGAGAAACTATAGAAATTGGGGAAAGTTACAGGGGATTCATAGTTATTTTGTTACATTGTCTAATGAGGAGCAGTGCTAAGAATTACATTTATAAATTACGTTTTTTAAATTTTGAATAATTGTTTTTCTTTTTTTTTTTCAGCCAGGTAAATTTGAAATGTAATATAGTAAAGCTTAAAGGTCAGTTCACCTTTTCATAAAAAAAGCAATGAGCTGGTGGTTTGTGGGACTCTCCTGCGGAGCTGGTGGTGTGCGGGACTGGTGGTGTGTGGGACTCTCCAGCAGAGCTGGTGGTGTGCGAAACCACCCTGCGGAGCTGGTGGTGTGCGGGACCACCCTGCGGAGCTGGTGGTGTGCGGGACCACCCTGCGGAGCTGGTGGTGTGCGAAACTACCCTGTGGAGCTGGTGGTGTGTGGGACCACCCCTGTCTCTTATACAC
>BLSH010260803.1:238013-277271 GCA_018402905.1 Glandirana rugosa
ACTTTCCCGGGATTCCGAATCTCCGTGGCGAATTACGGTCCGCCGTCGAAAGTTTCGTTTGTTAGAGTCCTACATATTTTGTTATTTTTATTTTTACGTTATTACTATATCCTGACGTGGTCCTATCTAATAAAAAGGGTTTATGCCCTAGGTCAAAACCCATCGTTTAAGACTTTTACCTACGACCTCCTGTCCTCTAAACCCCTTCTAAGTTTCCACCCTTTAAAAACCTACCTTTTACATGAATGTAATTGGTGAATTGTTGGCGGGATATCTGTTTACTGCAGATGTCTCGCCAACGAATTAAGACCCTCCTGCAGATAACTGCAGGAGGGTCTTAGTGCGAAGGGCGCGCGAGTGGTTAATGTAAGTACATTTTCCATCCAAAAATTTCCCACCTTTGAATCTTCCCCAAATCTCCTGTCCTCCAGCATCCATTTTCAGAATTTGCTACCCAAAACTGGATCCCGTATTTGGGAAAAATAATCTATCCTGGTGCAGTCCTATATCATTATTGCATTTTTATTTTTATTGTTTTATACATCCTGAGATTGTTTGCTTTGAAAGCTGCCGCCTGGCATTAAGCGGTGCCTCTAAGCCTTAGGGCCCTTTCACACGGGCTGTCCAATCAGGTCCACCTGTCAGATTTTCAGGCGGACCTGATCGGACCCTCCAGCTTACCCTATGGAGCCGTGGATGTCAGTGGTGACATGTCCGCTAACATCCACCACTGTCCGATCCTGTCTGCCAAATCCAGACGGATGGTGGTCCTATTTTCTATCTGTCTGATGATTGGATGAAAACGGACAGGCGGTCTTTTTTCACCCGATTTCGCCATAGATAAGTGCGGGTCTGTCCGTCTCCGCTCTGCACAGGCAGAACCTGTCATCCGCCTGCTCAGTGGGGATCATTGGAGCGGTCTTCCCAATTTAATTACCAACATTGCCATTGAATGCTTGTAAGGAAGTCCCACTCCTGCTGTAGCATTCTCAGTAATGTAAAATGTAGATTGCAAGCTCTAAGTGCCTAAGGACCTTGCTAATCCTCTTGTATTGAACGTGTTGTAACTCTACTGTCTGCCCTTAATTTGTAAAGTGTTGGCGCTATAATAATCTTGTGTTCTAATAAAGACCAAAAGACAACAGACCTGCTCAACTGCAATCTTCCCTTAAGCAGCTCGGGAACCGGTGCTCCGACTAAAGTGTCTCCACAATGAAATGATCCAGTAATTGATAGAGCCGGCTACTCTGCATCATCCATGTAACCAATTCTTTAATGGCTGCATAACGGAGTACAGCAAATAACTCATTTACGCGTTTCAGCAAAAACCTTACTCCTAGCACATGCTATATGAGTAAGACTTTTGCCGAAACACATCGGTGTGTTATTTGCTGTACTCCGTTATGTAGCCAATAAAGTATTACGGTACTTCCATGGATGATACCGAGTAGACAGCTTTGTTCTATCATTGGATAAGAAAAATAAACTCCCAGAAGAGCGAGCAAGAAAGAGGCTTTCTTGTTGGCTGCTGCACAGGGGTGGAGCCGGGACTCTTATTAAAAGGATCTTCACATCAGCCAGCTGAGTCAACCTGTTGGCATTCACCTGAAATGGATTTTTTTTTTATTATTATTTTTTATGTGCGCCATGTTTTTAGTTTTTATTTTCTTTAGTCTTTTAGAATACTTTTATATAATGTTGGTATTTTGTACTTTTTGGGAAGCAGCGATTGTTTTGCCTTTTTAAGCCTTGCTTTGCAACACCTACATTGCAGATAGATTCTCACATCTTGTAGTGAATCAGCCTCATTGTGCCAATTTATAAAGACTGTCCATCCATCCATCCATCCATCCATCCATCCATCCATCAAAATCATTCACCATAAGCCTTATATAACCGTTTATTTTTTAGTGGTGGGTCACCGAAAGAAGAATTGTTGCAGTCTTTTTTTCATTTTGCTGCTATTTCTTGGTGTTTTTCTGTTTCTTGTTTTGTTTGAGTGTTTTGTACGAGTCTGTTGACATTTTTGAGTGCCAAGTTCTGTGTTCATCTTTTATAAAAAAAAAAAAAAAAAAAAAGAGGAAGAAGGAAAAAAAAAGACAAAATTTACAACAAAATTGGTAATTGTGAGCCAACAATATTTGTCATCTTTAAAAATAGAGAGCAAAGTATTTTAAGCATGATATGCCGCATTCACAGCTAATATACAGGTTATACTAAAATAAAAAAAAGCCATTAAATACAATTGGTGGAAAAACTAATGTGAAACCAACAATAAAGTTACCAACATTAACAATTCCACAAGTGAACTCATTTATGTGAATCATAAAATGAAATTATTAATAATCAAACATCAGCCCCTTGAAGGCGTCCCTTGTAAGGAAAGGTATTGGGCGGAGCCAGCACTGACGTCATCACGCCTGCTTGCCATGTTCATCCGTGGTTCCATTTCAATCCTAAAAAGTCACTAACTGCTTACTAGATGGTTGGACCCCAAGGACACTGAGGGATGCAAACAGGGACCTTTCTGCAGTTACTTTCACAGCCAGAACTACAAGTCCCATGAGTAATAGCAAGACACTGACAGCCACAAGCATGACACCCAGAGGCAGAGGCATGATGGGACTTGCAGTTTTGCAACAGCTAGAGGTCCACAAATTGCATATCCCTGCCATAGTGCATTAATAATTGAATTTCTTATAAAAATTAGGTACTTACAATGTCGTAGAAACAAGCTTACTGCACCACTAATCTGACCAACGTGTTTCATTGTTTTGTTTCACATTGGTTTTTGCACCGATTGTATTCAGTTGGTCTTAAAGGGTTAGAGCAATATTTAAATATACAGGTCATTCATGTCCTTTAATGTGCATGATCAGACACATTTATTTTAATTAGTTTTGGAATTGAGTAGAGAAGGATTGAGAGCCCCTGTTGGGTTTTTACTGCTATTCCAGAAATTTCCTCCCACTTTCCCCTTGAAAATGTTTTTCCCAGATGGTAAGTGAATAAAAATCTGCAACAGGGAGACAGTAATAAAAATCTGACAGGGGTTATAGCTTCCCTTACTCTACCCCCCAAAAATGGCTGGGCTTGGGGCCCATTCACTACATGCATTGCTATGCAGGGCCATTCATTCCCATTGGCGCTCCCAATAACCTTGCCAATGGACTTTAATGCAACATGCGTAAATGTGTATTATTGTACCAGAATGGTGGGAATGGCCCTCAAAAGTTTAAAGACACACTCAGCTTTATGACATGTAGCATATTATATATACTGTGTTCTTGATGCATTGCGTTTTGTGTTTCATGTCTAATCTATTTGGTTTGATTCTGCATGCCCATATTTCAGTCTTTTCGTTCTCATGGGTTCATCTTGTCATCTGTGTTAGCCCATCGCTCATCACCGATTTCTTCACCGCCAACGATACAATACTCTTCTGCCTCATTGATGCTGAACTTTCTTTTTCCCCTCCTGTTCCTTGCCGCCATTCCCAGGCAGCTGGAGTTATTTCGGATGGGGAGAAAGCCAGAGTATGTAACACTTTTATTTACGCTCATGCCGAAGCATGCCTTGTGACGCCATGCCGTGTGGATATTCATGCATACAGCCTTATTGTGTCGACCCGAAATACGGTTCTGACAACTGCCCATCATAATGTCACCAAAGCTCACCCAGATTCCCAATTTCGATGTTCTATTTCTGTAACCAATATAAATTCTTTAGACCAGCAGTTCCTAAACCTATTACCACGTTCTGTATGTTTATTTAAGTTCAGTAGTGAACTTTGTAACAATTTTATTTAGGTCAATATAGAAAAAAAAACACATTTCTTATTTACCACTTGCATCTGTGTAAGCTCCTCGTAGCTGCTCCACTGAAAATATAGACCTAAATGGCCCATAGCAATGTCTTCATTATCCAGTTATGCTTAAGCTACAAACCGGCCTGCAGGTAGTGTAGTTCGCGTAGAGTTAGTACGATGCTACAACCCATAAAAATCACTGGACATATAAACAAGCCACACGTGTGACTAAAACTTTTCATGCTGTCAAAGGAACTTCCAAACAATCAGCCAGATCTTAGATCTTCTTGTGTTCCAACGGGTTATGTAATCCCACGTCATGACTAAAGGCCACCCTGGCTGAAACGCGTCAACACTTCAGTGTGGGATTCTGTAACCTCTGTTGGAATACAATAAAGAAGATCTAAGAACCATTACACGGTGATGCCAACATTGTGTTTGGATGTTCCATTTGACTGCAGGTAGTGTTGGGCTGTCTGCTCAGAAAACTCAGCATCCTCTTCCAATTGTGTCACGCACCCATCAATAAATATTTGATAAACATTGGTAATGAAGAAGAAAAATATAAAACCATTTAAATGTTTGTGAAAAATGTATATACTTTTCATAGAGATGTTTGTGAGGGAAATTATAATACCTTGTATGCATTATATTTCGCTTGCGCTAATAAGCGCACTTTTCAGCTCTTTTGCATAATGCATTTGAGTGCACTCGTGTTAAAGCAAGTAAAGCCCCGTACACACGGGACGACGATCGCACGTATGATCCTGCCAGATCGTATGTTGGCTGTTGTATGTAGCATACTGACTGCACTACACAATCGTACGACCGCAGAAGAATGTTCAGGTTCATGTAATTAGCATCCGGCCATTCCTGACTTTGGAGCATGCGTGTTTTGCACAATACAACTTTGTTGTACCAACTGCTCTGTACACACGATACAAAGGTCGTATGAGAGCTTGTTGGTACGACCAAGTTTTCTAGTCTGCTCATACAACTCCCTTGTACGACCGTCGTATGTTCGACTGTTCAAATCGTGCATACGAACGATCGATATCGCATACAACGGTTGTTAGTAGGACCTGTTGTATGCGATCGTCGTTCCGTGTGTACGGGGCTTTAGACAGACACCATAGCTGTTCTCACATTGCAAGCTTGACCATCAGTCCTCTGCTGGTTTAATTTATATGACTCAGACAGGGATAACAAAAGGACTTGGTGGCTTCACAATCAGCCAATCAGCCTCCAAGGCACAGTCACACGACATGAGCTCAATACAAAACAACAACCAATGACACACTTGTTTATATTGAAACAATACAATAGAAGAGGCGTGCATGCACGTGGAATGACTGGCCGGCCTGGATGAGTCACAGCCGTTGGGTGGGTGGACATCACAGACTCCAGAGAACAATGAAAGGCATGTGGAAACATGGCTTCCATTGAAACCAACGCGTTATCTCTCAGTGGCCCTCCAAGCAAAACGCCATGCATGCAAAGCCAGAACTGCCATTACAACGAATCACTATCAAATACAGCTCTATGAACTATATCTCATAGTGATTATATTACTGTTCCATTAAATGGTAAATTATGCACAAAGGAATATAGCTGTGGATTTCTGCCACATTGATCAGATGCGACAGAAAGCTTACAGATCATTATCCTTACATAAAAGGCAATACTGATTTCATACCGCAAGTACATCGCCGCCAAGCAGATCAATCTGTACATAATACAGGGGCCCCCCGATTGACGGTAATACACCCGCGCCACGGAACGTGCATCGCACCTCAAAGCTCCGGACCGGAGTTTGCTCCAGCGTTAACCGCTCAGGGCGCCGGCTGGCCTGGATGATCGGGCGGGAAGTGTACGGTTACAAATTAATGGTAGGTTTCCATTGTAAGAGGCCTGTCTTCAATATCGGTTAAAGCCATATTCGCTATACACAGCGAATACCGGTAAACCGACACTTGGAGACACTGTGACAATACATAATAAACACATCCTAAATTTCTACAACAATGTTAAACTTGTAAAAATGAAGAACAAAGCCGCACTTCCATAAAGTCTCACCATGAGGTTTAATCAAAGCAGTTGGTTTTTGACATTGGATTTGCTTTGGTTTTAATTGTTTAATCACCTGTGAGTTTATGTTTTTAATCTATGTTTATTGAAATTTTTATATACAAGTAGAACAGAATAGGGGACGTATGACACAAAAAGAGCAATATTTCATATAAGTATTTGCCCTTTGCCAAACCTTAAAATTGAACATTAGTAACAGCTCTGTACATCTCGGCTGTACTAATATTTTAAAATCTATGCTACCATTGGGTAAGAGATCATAAGTGTGACAGTACTGTATGTGTACACTCAGAGACGGAATAAGGTCAATTCTAGCCCACGGAGTAAATTGATGTTGAAGTTAACTTTATCATCATGGAACCTAAAATATAGAAGGTTCCCTACAAGGAGGTTAAAATAAATAGCTGCTACCAAATCTCTTGTGGGTTTCAGTGTCCACCCCTGGCCAACCCTGCCTCTGAGTAGGCTTAGTCAAGGGTCAAACGTGGCAGAGGGGCATGACTTAGGGCCGGAACAATGTTGGAAACTAATTTGATTTCACTTCATGGTGAGGCTTTATGGATGTTCATTTTGCTCATCTATGCCAAGTGGGATAAGCTCTTAAAGGTTGCATTCAGTGCTAACTGCTCATGACTAATTTGGGTTGCAGACTCCATTATCCATAGATAAAATAAGAACAGGTGGCCCCCCTAGAATAAAAATTAAGGTTTACCTCCTCCTTATTTAGATGAAATTTGCCCATCTTTAATTCTTGTCCAGGGAACTAACCATTGAATGTATAACTCTGCATCCAAAGATGCTGGTCAGTGCACTCCATTTCCCAGACGTTCAGTTTAGTGTGGTTTGGTAACCCCCGGGTTATAGTGCACACCATTTCAAAAGTAGGTCAATCATGGAAGGCTGCATATTTCTTGTAATGGGTATCCTCTCATCAATCAATTTTTTTTGTTTTATTTTTCAATTTGCGAAAAAAAAAAAATCAATGATCCAATCCACTGGGGTTGAAAGAGTTTCGAAAATCTGTAAATTCCCTTATGCTTTTAGATGACACAGAACCTATTATGCTGTGAAGCAAGGTGGTGGTTTTGTCTTGGGACATAAATTGCCACAATTTTCTTTCTCTTTCTGCCTACCTGAAAAGCAGCCCATTGGTAGACTGTCTATAGGGGGAGCTACTGCCTTGATGGCAAAGGACCGGGTGTTAAGGGGGGCTGTAAATAGCTGGAAAATGACAAACCATGCACCACGTTTTACTTGCGATCAGTGGTCAGTCTCCAGACTCACAGGAAAGGGTCTCACTTTGAGCAGGCCAATTCTTTCCTCTTTTATGGAGTCGACGACTGATAGATATTTCTCTACCCATCCTCCCCACAGAAATTTCTACCGGTCTATGGCCACCAGGGAGATGGATAATTGTTGGTTAAAGCTGAGGAGGTATATGAAAAAAGTTTTTTTTACGGCTGCATTTTTTATTTTTTTAACAATATAAAAGGCACATCTCAGAGTAAAAAGAATATTCAATAAAAGTAAGTAGCACACGGCCAAAGTATTTAACAAAAAAATAACACCTCCCATAGATCCCCCTTTATGGAGGAATATGCCTTAAAATAACACAAAAGTGCTTCAGGTGAGCTATGCAAAGCCCAAAAAGTTATTACATTAGAAAGTAAAGTAAACATCTAGTCAACCACACTACCACACATACCCCATTCATACCGCCCCTCCCCCTCCCCCTATTTTAGGCAGAATAACCAAGAGGCTCAAAACATGTCGGTTAATATTCATCAGATTTTTACGGTAAGAGATTGTCAACCACCTGTTGAGATAGCGAAGTGTCCTTCCAAAAGGAGTCCGCTTTACCAAGCCATGGCAGCCACACTTTAAAGAACTTTTGTGGACATGCCCTTCCTTTATATATTAACTTATTGACTGGTATAACTTTATTCACCATTCGGTAAACGTTTTTTATGTCGGGAGCAGAAGCATTCTTTCAGCATAATAGAATAAATTTCTTAGTATAGAGCAGTAGTACCCTAACCAGAGTACGAGCATGATTCCTATGGATGAAGTCATTCAGCACTCCAAGCTATCCAACCTCAGGAGTATGGGTTACAGGCAAATGTAGCGTGTTCTCGTAAAAAGAAAACATGTCCGACCATTACATTGAAATAGCAGAGCAAGTCCAAACCATATGTACATGGTCTGCATCCTTAGAACCACAGCGAGAACATTCAGCAGCAGAGACAAAGCCCACACAGCTAACTTAGCTGGAGTATAGTGCAACTGGTGTATGAATTTAAATTGTATAAGTTGATCATGCGACCCAATAAGATCCTGAAAACAGATGTCCGAGGCCTCCTCCCACCCCTCCTTGGACAGCCCAGGGATAAACACCTCCCACTTCTGCTGAGCATATTGAAAGGGGTTGCACCCAGCTGACTGAAGATGTGAGTATACAGTCGTAACCAGTTTAGTGATATTGGGATATCCCAGTAGCACTCCTAGTGGCAACTCCAAGAGCTTTTGGGACAAACCACCAAACTGTGCCTAAACGGCATGGGGTAACAATAGATATTTGAAAAATAATTTGTTACGCACTCCATTCCGAGCCTTCAAATCCTCGAAGGAGACAAAAATGTTAACAAAAATGTGAGAGACATGGGTGACCCCAAGTCGAGTCCACCACAAAGAGTCTGGATGACCCAAGAGCTCTGGGAGATTAGGATTATGCCACAATGGGGCATTAGGAGACACCCCCACATTCTGTGTTAACACTGTGCCCCCCTCATGCCAAGCCAACCAGCTGCCATCAGTCGGAGAGCTACGTGAGCAGCATGGGATCGTTGACATGTGTAGTGCATCCACAAAAGAGATTTTAGAACCGTAAAACATAGGCCGTAAATTAGTGGAGGAATTTATGGAGGATTCACAGAACCAGTCATAGACAAATGTAAGTTGTGGTGCCAAAAAATAGTTCCAGAGGTGCGGACAAGCCAACCCACCATCAGATTTTGGAGCTTGGAGAGATTTGTTTTGCAATACGTGGGTGTGCCTCCTGCCAGAGAAAGGTGGTCAGAATAGAATCTAGTTTTTTAAAAAATTTCTTAGGCAGGAAAACTGGGGATGCCCGAAAAACATACAAAAATTTAGATAAATATATCATTTTAAAAATGTTCATACGGCCAATCAGATTGAGAGGCAAGGAAGTCCAGGTACGCAGCCTAGTTTCCATATCTGATATAATTGATATTAATTTAAGAGATTCAAAAGTGGATAGATCAGAGTTGATTTGTATCCCTAGATACTTAAAGGTGGGCTGCATTTCCAGTTTGGATTGGTGTATAATCGTAATTGAGTTTGGGGCCAATTGGAAAGGCCGCAGATTTATCCCATCCCACATGTAGGCCGGAGACCACCCCAAATTCCTCCACCACTCCCATCAAAGGCTTAAAGGATATCTCCGAACCATTCAGGTAAATTAACCACTTCCCATCTGCGGCCCTTTGTTCCTACATTTAAAAATCATAAATTTTTTGCTATAAAATTACTCAGAACCCCCAAACATTATATATGTTTTTTAGTAGAGACCCTAGGGAATAAAATGGGGGTCATTGCAACTTTTTATGTCACACGGCTTTTTCAAACGTGTTCTTTTTGGAAGAAATAAACAGTTTCATGAATTAAAAAAAAAAAAAAAAAACTTAGCCCAATTCTTTTGTATAATGTGAAAGATTATGTTACGCCGAGTCACTCCTTAAAATTGCGCACACTCGTGGAATGACGCCAAACTTTGGTACTTAAAAATCTCCATAGGCAACGCTTTAACATTTTTTACAGGTTACCAGTTTAGAATTAGAGGCAGTCTAGAGCTAGAATTATTGCTCTTGCTCTAACACACACGGCGATACCGCACATGTGTGATTTGAACGCCGTTTACATATGGGAACGCGACTTGCGTATGCGTTTGCTTCTATGTGGGACACGGTCACTTTACATTTTTTTTTTTTTTTTAATTTACCTTTATTTTTTTATTTTAAACTTTCTCTTAAATTTTTTTTTTGATCACTTTTATTCCTATTACAAGGGATGTAAACATACCTTGTAATGGAAATAGTGCGTGATGGGTACTCTTTTCATGGAGAGATATGGGGTCTATAAGACCTCACATCTCTCCTCCAGGCTGGAAAGACCGAAATCAGAAAAAAAATGAATGATCTCGGTCTCTCCAGCCGCATCCACTGTTTTTTTTTTTTTTTTTTTTACTAAGAATGGCCCAGACAAGACGTCATAACATCACGCCCTGGCTATCGAGGATCATAGAAATGACTGGGGACCATCTGTTCACCAGTCATCTCTCTAATTAACTTTCGACGGCGACTGATTCACTCTCCGGATCGCCGATCATACGGGCGAGCCTGGAGAAGCACCGGAGGGCGGCGGGAGAGTGGGGCTTCCTCTCCCACTGCCTGTAAGAATGAACAAGCAGCTGAACTGCCACTATGATCATCCTTATGGTGCACAGAATCGCCGACTGAATAAAAACGATATCTGGATGATGCCTGTAGCTTCAGGCATCATCCAGGTATCCCCACTCAGTCCATGACGTCCTAAGACGTCGTACGGGCGGGAAGTGTTTAAGGGGTCATCCGCATATAGAGAGATCTTAGATGACTCACCATAACAGATGCCCCCACACCATTGCCCTGTGCCCCACCGCCAGAGCAAGAGGTTCTTGGCTCCATAATTTTTAATAAGAATAAAGAGAACAACTCTCAAGAAAATAACTTTTAGAGTGGGGATCTCCAAAATTTCTAAACAAAGGGCCAATTTACTGTCCTTCAGGCTTTGTGGCCAGTGGGAGTAGAGAATGCCCCAACCTTTGCTCTAGTAGGAAAAAAAATGTCCTGTTTTTGGTATTCAAGGGAGGAATGGTGCCCCAATCTTTGGTGTCAGTGAGGGAAATGGTGCCCCATCACTAGTGTCTTTGGGAGCAATGGTGCCCAAAATTGGTGACTGTGGCAGCAGTTGTGGCCTATCATTGGTGTCAGTTGATGGAATGGTACCTCAAAGGGCCAGATAAAGGCTAGCAAATGGCCACATTGTAAAATACTTATTCGTAATTTGTCATCTTACGCTGTCCACCCCACCCCCACTCCTGTTTGACATTATTAAAAATACAATGGGTGAAGGAACACTGTGAGGTTGGAGGGAACCACTGAAAGTAGATGGGCAGGGGCAGAGCCAAGAACTATAGCGGAGAGATCACACCGATTTAAGGAGAAAACTAATAAGCCTACCAGACTCAAGTAAGATTTTTAAATATCTGTTTTGAGTTTTTAGGAACTTTTGGAACTCGCTAAACCCCTAAATGCCAAGTTAACCTAATGTGCTAATTAGATTTGGCTGGACTGAAGTTTCTTACTTTTTTTTTTAATTCATTTCTGTCCACATGTCTCTTGTGCTGCTGTAACTCAGTCCATTCCTTGTAGTTAGATGATGTTCCCTGTAGAGAAGGAATTGTTGTGAACCTTCAGGAAGGCTCCATGTCTCAATCAGTGTCATTGTGTCACTTCTGTAAAATGAAAAGATGACCTATTGATCCGGTGGACAAGTATCATTTCATCAAAAAGATTGGATTAGAAAATGACGGAGTGAAAATTCCTGGAATAGATGTCAATCCCTGGATAGTTATTAGCCTCACTTGTATGGCTCCCCAGCCTGCTGTCTGTACTCACAGCGCTTCATTACCAAAAGAGCCCAAAGGAAGCATCTTGGATCAGATTTTTTTTTTTTTGTAGGGTTTTTTTCCCCCCATATTTTACCAAAGAAATGAGAGTGATCAAATTGGTGGCTTGGAAATGCAAGGCTTTCTTTCCCCTTTATATCATTGCAGTCATTAGAAATACTTGTTGGCCAGTTAGAGAGCTTGCTCAGTCTAGCTGAAATGAATTATTCAGCATTTGGTGGATCGTGTCAACCCATTCACAATGTAGAACAAAGGCAACTTGGAAATCCAAGTGTCTTTGCTATGGCCTACTAGAAAGTGGTGTAAAGTCAAATTTCCACAGAAAAACATTTTTGGAACATCTTATAAAAAGCTTGGAGGTTTTTCCAACTACCGTTTTTGCCCAAAAACGAAATCTCAGTTTTGGGTCTTATTGGCTATAAGTCATTACACATGATGGCAAGGACCAGCCCCATACCACCATGGTCATTTATATTCGAAGCAGGGCAGCCTATAGGTGGTTTCACAATGAACCACCAACAAAAAAAATAAAGTGCCTTTACTGATGAATTGTATCATAATGTTTTTATAGATGCATTTGTATAATTACTCAAGTTGCCCAATATTTACTAATAAAGTATACACTATATTAAAGCATCCCTTAAAAACCTAAAATATAACTGTGCACAACTTTTTTTCATGCGCAATACAGCAAGCTGGGGGGGGGGGGTTTATAACCTCTGTTGGGTTTTTTACCATCTGTGTCCCATTGGGGAGATTTCTCTTCACTTCCTGTCTCATATATAAAACAGGGAGTAAGAGAAAATCCCTTTAAATGGCAATCTTTTGGGGACCACCAGGAGACCATTACTAGTGTCCCAATTGAAGGATTCCCTCTATTACTGTTCTAGGGACAACCTGAAATTTGAGATTTTGCGTCAGGGTCCCCATCGGAGCCCACCGTTGCGTTAGGGTCCCTATCGGAGCCCACCGTTGCGTCAGGGTCCCCAACGGAGCCCACCGTTGCGTCAGGGTCCCCATCGGAGCCCACCGTTGTGTCAGAGTCCCCATCGGAGCCCACAGTGGCATCAGGGTACCCATCAGAGCCCACCTTTGCGTCAGGGTGCCCATCAGAGCCCACCTTTGCGTCAGGGTGCCCATCAGAGCCCACCTTTGCATCAGGGAGCCCATCAGAGCCCACCTTTGCATCAGGGAGCCCATCAGAGCACACCTTTGCGTCAGGGAGCCCATCAGAGCCCACCTTTGCTTCAGGGTCCCCATCAAAACCCACCCTTGCGTCCGGGTCCCCATCAGAACTCACCCTTGCGTCAGGGTGGAGGGATATTCCACTGATCCTAATGTGGCCTATGGGCTGTAGTTTGGAGACACCTATCTTAAACAGTTCACTGAACAGGTGTTCCCATTTCCCCTCACCACTTATTTGGGAACAACCCTAAAGACTTTGGATTTCCCCTTTCAGTTTTGGTGACAATGGTCACCAGTGCAAATTGAGAGTGAATCTCCCCAATGGGGACACAACAGCAATAAAACCTTGATAGAAGGTCTAACCCTTCCCTACCAAAAACGGAAAAAAGGCTCAGCCACCTGTGGTCAGCCTTCAAGATCTCTGACAGGATCCACCAGGTATCACACACTTATTGAACAGGTATAATGGAGCTCTTTCATTTGTATAATAGAACAAAATAGAGCAAATAAGAGAAGTTCATTGCTGGGGATAACATACAGTTTAATACCTAAAATGAGTCCTCCCCTCTCCCAAAGATAAACCCCCAAAAGTGAAATCGAAAACTTAACCTAATACCCAAAATGAAGGCCGGCACCGGTTAACACCACCTTCTGCAGACTTGCCTAATGCTGGGTCAAAAAAGTTCAGCCGTCTCTCTGCCAGACCAGCAATGCAGTGATGGGATTCACTTTCAGGCCTACTACATAATAGAGTTTACAGTAAGTCAGTTTGGAAAAGGGAAGAGGATGCCATTTTTTATACAATGGCTTCTCATCCCAGCTTCAGATAATGTTGACTTCTTAATTGCACCTTTTCGTTGATTTTGTATCCTTTGGAAGTTGATATGCTGTAACAAATGGAATCAAACAGCAGTGCAGCCTTTTTTTTTTTGGTCTCACCCTCTATTTTATGATCAGACGTCTTCACCATCACCTCCTGTACCATTTCTGTCTGTCTTGCAGGAACAATGAACTGTATGCATGAATATCACGCCGTTGTTCGGACAAACAAGCATGCCGCATTCCCGTGGTGCCCCAGAGTAGTAATCGTGCTGAATCTATTAATAGTGCTGTGTTTCCTTTTTTGGATTTATGCCTATTTTTTGTATATCACATTTGCACCTTTTATTATTTGACCTCTGGACTTGACGCATCTAGAAGTTCATTTTAATGACTGCTCCACCCAAAAAGAATCGCACTCCCTGCTCCTACCCTTAGACTGGACAGTAAAGAAGCAGACTGGTGTGCTCATCTGTCACTCTGCTCTCTCCTCCTATCAGCATGTTTCTTGCACTGCAAAACATCTTATTGGCTCCCTGAGCTGCTTTTTCTCTGATCACTGCTATACATAGATTGCAAGAGGCTGATACCAAGACCGAATCAGTTGCTCGCATGTATTGCGTTAAACAATGCTCTTTAACGATGCCTTAATGCAGTGTTTCTCAACCGTTTTTTATGACACTCTTTAAAACTTTGCAAAATCCTGAGGCACCCCAGTCTAAAGTGTAAAGAATGTAAATGTTACTTATCAGTGGTTGACTTGAGCCTGAGACAGTGCACACAACCACCTTCAGGAAATTGAGTTCACATCAGAAGCTCCCTCAACACACCAGAGGTCCCCCCATCATATCAATGGTCCCCGTGCACATCACAGTCTCCCAGCATATTAAGCCTCATGCAGACCGCTGCTCCTAAACTCAAGTTTAGGAGCTTTTGGTGTTTTTTTGCCAAAACCCCTGAACTCAGCTTAGTAAAAGCCTATGTGTCTGTGCACACATTTAGAGGCAGTTAAATGTTCCTCTCACGAAGGCAGAAGAGTTGTGTTCAGTAGAGGAAATGTTTTTGGCAAAAACCTCTAAACGCGATGTGAACGCGCCTAATGAGAGTTGACATCTAGCAGTGTTCCAATGTGCATGTAGCCTTAGTCACCTCTTCATGTCAGAAGCCCCCTATATATTGGACCCCCCCCCCAACTCTTGGAAAACTGGGCCCCGTGCTCACGGCAACCCAGATGGCACCCCAGGGAGTATTGGCACCCTGGTTGAGAAACACTGTCTTAATGAAACCAAGGCTGCATTAATTTGTATATTTGCCTTCATTTTAAGTCTACAGAGTGTCTCCATCACTTTACAAAATGTGTTTTGGGCAGAGCTGGTCTTAAAATATAATAGACTTTTCATAAATGTTGACTGTTTTTGGCAAGTTTTTTTTTCTTTTTTGTTAAATTAACCTTGTTCTTTTTAAACATACTGGGAATACGCATAAGGTGGTAACAAGTGTGACTATTCGTTGATAATCCCTGTTGTAATTGTGCACTTCTTCAAAAGGTTGTACCAATGCCTCGTACAAGGCAAAAGGGATTATAAGCAGGACCCAATTGGAAGATTATTTATTGAACTTTGAAGACCTTTAGACTGGTGAAAACCATTGAAGAATTTCTTGTAGACCTTGTGAAGAAGTTCTGGTTACTGAAGGACAATCACATCTCTCATGATGCATCCATACCTTTTAGTGCCCTTAAACACATTGGCATGTTGGGGCGTAGGATTTGCCAGTCTAGTGTCCAAATTCAAAACTTTGGAGGGCCTGAAGAGGTATTACACTCTCTAGTGACCCTATACAAACCTGTGGGAACCATTTTATGCCTGGAAATTGCACCTCTAGTATTCAATCAAAATTTTTGCCTCACCTGTCTAACTACAGTAGACAGAAATTGATTGGTTGCTGTTGGGTTCTGCATTTTCCATAATACATGTATCATTGTTTTTGCCCATTGATAAAAATGGTGGAATATTGACCCAAGTCTTTTATTATGCAGCTTTGTCCAGCACCCTTCAGTCTGAACTGCTACCAAAAGCTGTTTTTTGCTCAGCTGCTCTGGGCCTCCTCCATTGTCTGGAAGTTGACCACTATCACAGTTGTGAGTTGCCTGTTCTCTGCTATTGGGTAGGAATGATTGGCTGAAATTTACCCTTTGGCAGAGAACAGATGAATGTCCTCAGCGTCAGAGGTCTGGAGGGAGCCCAGAGAAGTTCACAGGTAAGTATGCAACATATTTTGTTAGCAGCAAGGGTGCCAATACAGGTTAGATATTCTATAATGCAACAGGTCCACTTTATTTCTATTTGTATAATAAGTCAAGCTCTTAGTTCAAAATGGCTAATTTAGCTAATTTAGCATCTACAGCAACAAGTCCAAAACCATCTGTAGAGATCTGATTGTCCATGGTGGTTAGATAGTTTATGGTGCTGATGGATGAATCTCTTTTCCTCCTTTGCATGGTAATTATAGTCACACTTTCAGGTCATTTAACATGTTAAAACAAAGAAGGCAAACATGATATACAAGAGAAATGTGGACCCTTTATGCCTGGGTGTGTTTTTTTTTTTTTTTTTTTTAAGACAACTCCACCCACACTTGTAGATTTTTATATCTGATGGGGCTCAGGTGGTGAGATTTACCTTCTAGCACCAAGTGTTAATTCTTCTTTCTACACACCTGTAAGGATTGTTCCACTCCCAAAGCCCAACTGAAATCCTTTGGGGTGGCTTGACTCCATTGGGCAAGGATCCACCACTACAGCCATAGTGTTTGCATAAGAGCAGTGCATACAGCAATATTTTAGAAATAATTCACAAAGCTTTGGCCAGCTTCAAAAAGACTTCAGTATTTCCTGCCATAGAACACCTTCTCCCATGGAGACCTTTGTACCAGTGACCACTCTCAAGAACGAATTTGGATAACTTTGGAGAGATTTCTCCAAAGTGAAGGTTGTTCCCAATGGGACACAGTTGACATTTTACCACGGATGCGTACAGTTTTGGGGTTGTATTTGAGATGTATACACATAGGGATAAAGAATGTATTAATATCAGAAAATATAACAAGAATACTTAACTAAAGAGGCTGTTTCGCCACAGAGTCTCGTCTACTTTTCATACCACGTGGCAGAGATGATCACAAAAGTATGACGGATAGCAAGCTCTGATACAAGGCAAGTTTCAGCTGCAATATAGAGGGCTTGTGTTTTAAAGAAATGGCCAA
Organism: Glandirana rugosa; assembly: GCA_018402905.1. Taxonomy (NCBI): domain Eukaryota; kingdom Metazoa; phylum Chordata; class Amphibia; order Anura; family Ranidae; genus Glandirana; species Glandirana rugosa. The sequence continues at coordinate 254,924 of BLSH010260803.1, forward strand.
ACCCCAGCCAACTCCCCTTGGAGCAATGTGACCTTTTAAGGATTTAGTCAGTTTGTAATGACATTCCTTTAGCATGAAGTCATCTAAGGTAACTAGACTTTGGAAGCTTTCTTAGATATTGTGAGACAACTTGAATAAGGAAATATAAAATATGCAATTTCCCGCATCAGATGGCAATAAAAGAAAACCAAAAACTCTGACAAGGGTTTCAACCATTCCCTACTGTATACCCCACAAAATATTACTTTTGGGTTTAAATACACTTTTTTTTTTAAAGCCTGCTAGCAATTTTTAACATCTAGCACTCTCATTAGGACTATCTTGACCTGGAGCTGAATGGTACTTTGATAGCTTCAACAAAGTGGCCCAAAGCTCGCCAAAAGCTTTGCAAATGCTTTGTAGAATCTTGCTATACACACTGCTCTTATACAAGCTGAATGTCTTATGTAAAAGGTCTAAAGGCTCATTCTCACATGTGGCAGCCTTAGCTTTTAACAGGGAAGTTGACAGGCTGCTTGGAGGTGATATGTCGCCTCCTCTCCAGCTGTTTTAACCTTAAAAAGGCTGAATCGCCACCTTGCAGATGTGTGCATTATATGTGATTGTGCCAGGGCCCAATTACCTTTTAATAGGTCGGTTGCACAAATATTAGCGGAGGGGTGTATAGGGCTGCCATCTTTTTACTTGTTAGCTTTCCAGTTTGATGGTTGCACACAATTCAAATCTAATGTATGCACAAATCGTTTTATTTTAGTCCACACTTTTTTGGTGCAGATGACTTGGTGCGTTGTAAATGGGCATCAGAGCTTTCCACTAAGGAATTTTTGATGTGAGAGTTTTTTCATGTGGCATCACAATAGTATGCAATTTTGTCTGAGCTTGAATTTCTTGATACAGGCTGAGTTTAGTAGTTAGGGATTACACCAAGTTGTACTTTACCCATGCAGGACAACGCACCAGGTCCACGTATTATATACCGTATAGGTGCTGACCTTGCCAAAATTTCTGAAGCCCTAGCACCAGAAAAAAAATGGTTTTAGAAGCTGAAGACTAACCCACCAAACTTAAGAGTTTGGAAGAGTCTCACAAAAGGTTTTTTTGTGGCTTGTAGCATCTGCATGCTTCCCTTCGTGTATCCAGAGTGTAGACCGTACAACCACTTTCTTCAAAAGTTCAATAAAACTTTATTGTTCCTCTACTAATCATAGAGGCTATACGTCCTCTTCATTTATTGGGGTGAAGCATGTTAGAGGAGGCGCTTGTGTCTGGTAGAAGTTGGATGTTCACAGCAATAATGTTTTATTAAACTTTTGAAAATAGCAGTTGTGTCCTACTCTTTTTGTTGGTGTATCTCAAGTGGAAGACTAAACGCAATTACAGCAAGAGCCGAGATTATAAGCATGAAAGCAGAATATTTTTGTTCCTATTGCTACAGTAAACTTTTATTCTGAAGCAAAGCATGCCCATTTTCCAGATAGCTATCTGGTCTTTCAAGTGCCATGTCTGAATGGACAGTGGAGCATAATGCATGGACTCTAATCTCTCTTACCTTGCAGCCTTCGAAGATCACGACAGCGCTGTTGATGACCGGGACAGCGATTACCGTAGCGAAACCAGCAACAGCATTCCTCCACCCTACCACACCACCTCTCAGCCCAACGCCTCCGTCCACCAGTTCCCCGTGCAGCCACGACTGCAGCAGCAAGGTGGTTCCCGAGAGTCCTGTGTAGATTCCATGCAGAGCTACGACTTGGACTTTCGGGAGAGAAGGACCTTGAGGTAAGTTCTGCTGAAGGGAGAGCGTAAGATTTCTTGCAAGTCGAGTGACGGTTTTGTTGTTCTTTTCATATATTTTCTGATATTGAAATGTTCTTTAACATATATTCAGGAGCAGCAAATTCCAAATCTCAACATACAAAACCAGAACTATCTATAAGTCAATATGAGTCTTCATTAATCTATTTCCTGGTAGGTCACCAATTTAAAACGCCAATTTCCAAACTTTAAAAAAAAAAAAATTTTGATAGAGTGCAGAACTGTTAATACCTCTATCAGGGGCCTTGCAGTCTCGATGTTTTTCAGATTAGATCCTGTAGTCAGCGCAAAGCTGTGTACATGCAGTCAGCAATTTTATTCATTGGTCTCCTCTCTTTCCTTTCATTCTTATATGCCAAGTATGTGTTGATTTATTGCATTTTTGATAGACCGGAGACAACTTGATTTGATTTGCTGTATCTGAGAAGCTTTGCCATAATAAAAGAATTTACAGGAAAACAACAAAAAAAAAAACCTCGGTCGGGTTTTTGTTGCTGTGTGTGTAAGGAGAAAAGAGCCAAATGCAGAATGCAAAAAAAATCCAGATTTCTTTTCAGACACTTCCATCCTAAAAATGTCAGCGTGTTTTAGGTATTCAAAAGTTTTCCATTGGTTAGGGCATTGGTACTGTTGAACAAACTGTGTACTAAACTTATAAAGTTGGAGGGATCCTGAGGGATAAATGGTAAAATTCTACAAATTCTGGTTAAGTGCTCATACTAATTACACTCCAATTTTATCAGTTCGGTTGTCAGGTCACCTGGGGTCAGGTGACAGATGCGCACTTCTGAGGTGCGAATCGCACCGATGAAGTGCACCGCTGGGGCTGCAAAGCGCACCGCTAAGGTTGTGGACCTATAGCTGACTGCTGCGAATAGAGATCAGGATGGTGCAGGGAAGCAGGACTGCTGGGACCCTGACATAGATTACACAGGGAACTAGAGCATAGGTTTCCCCAGGGCACGGAGTCTAAGAGCCAGCAGGTGTTCACCAGAGCCTCTGGTGGTGAGGATGGATTGGATCCAGGTTGCGGCCCCCCGGGGTCCCCCAGCTCACGCTAATGGCAGGCTACAGGTAACTGGAGAGGAGGCAGTAGTGAAAAATAGCAAGAGAAGGTCAGTGGGAGAGCCAAGGGTCAGGGCTACAAGCAGACAGGAGACACGCCAAGGTCAGGGTTACAGGCAGACATGGAAGGTGAAAGAACAAGCCCAGATTGGTGATGCTAACAGACAAAGAATGTCAAGAACACGCCAAGATCGGTACAAGAGAACAAACGAAGAGTACACGGCAGAAGCAAACACACAATATTGATTGGGAACGAGGCTTGCAGCACATGGTCTTCAATAGTGTTTCCTTAATTGGAGACTGGGGTGGTGTTCACTGAGAGGAGATTACTTAGCCCACAGGTGGTGATGAGCACGGCCTCTAGGCTGACACAACCAAGAGGTAAGCAAACAGGCATGACATGAATGTTACTATGAGTTCCAGGCCCTAACGAAGGGGAACCCTTTAAACACCTGAAACACGTTGGACTTTTATGACCTTTTGAGTCTGAATTAAATTGAATTCATATTGTATACCTTCTACTTCTGGTGCTTTCCTCCTCACACACCAAGTCCCTACTTGAGCAAAGAGCCAGACTTTGTCCATTTTGTCTTTTTTATAAGCAGAGCAAGGATGGGTGCCCCCGTTGAAAAGATTTCCCCTTACCTTCTGTTCAGTAACAACTAAAAATGTGGGGTTTTGCATTGCTTTCAATCCTGAAAACAATGGTCACCAAAACAAATCGAGAGAGGGTGACTCTATAGAGCTAGAGGGGAAAAAAAGACAGTCTCTAAGCCTACCCTACTCTATCCAAAACACAAAACAAAACTTTGGTTTTAAAGAAAAACTCTGATGTTTTGGAAAAGACAGGCAAAGTGAGGCTTTGTAAGTAATTGCATGACCCTTCGCCATGAACCAAAAAATAAAAATGCATCATTTTAGTCAATAGAGCATGAATAATAAATCCTCTACTTAGAGGTAAGAGCTCTGATCTAATTATTTTATATGAATTGGTAGACAACATTAAAATAATATTGGAACAGGCAATTAAGGGGACACTCAGCTCCATCATCTTGCCCTTCGCTCCTTTTGACATTAGAGGCAAGATGGGTGTATTGAGCTAAATATGTCATTACACGTCGGCACTAGGCATAATAATGACTTTGTAGTGCCCTGAACAATTCCGATCTATCCTTGCATTCGTTGCTCTTCTTGTAGAGTGTTCAAAAGTCTGGTTGGAGCCTCGTTCAGAATCAATTTTCTCTTGACCTTAAACTTTTGTTAGCAAAGAGGAAGGACCCACTCAATTAAAACTTGCTAAGTTAAATGGTTGTTAAAGTAGAGCTTATAGGCAAAACTTTTTATTTTTATTTTGGATAGAGCAAGGGAGGGTTTTCCCTTCACTTCCTTTACCATAATCAAACAGGAAGTTAAAGGAAATCCCTGCAAATTAAGAGAATTTCTTGGGGAGTCCCAGGTCACCAGAACTAGTGTCCCCATTGGCAGATTTCCCCTCCATTCTTTTTCTGGGGACAACCCAAAATTTGGGATCTTCTTTTACTTTTACTTTTAATGATAAACAGAACACATCGAGAGGGTGAATCTCTTCAATGGGGGCACAGACAGCACTAAAAACTGGTAGGGGTTCTAATCCCTCTCCACTCTACCCAGAACTAAAAAAAAAAGTTACTTTAAGTTTTGTAGCCCTTTCATGTATGGATAGCACCTGTCAGAGTTCTTCTTTAAAGTTGGATGGGAAAGATTTGCAATGTAAAGTTTGCAGTCCACCAGGTCTAAGCGCCACTGAGTTGATTCTGAGCCACATGTTTGCGTTTTTAAACCTGGGAAGGAAAGTTATAAGTGTCACTTACCTTGAATGGCATATTCAGGTACCTCCTACCAGCTCTGATTCCCAGGCTGCTCTGTAATGCACAGTTCTGGCAGGGCTTTTTTTCTGGACCCACCCCCTGTACCCAGCTGTTGGCCCATCACTGTGATGGATAGCTACAGCTACTATAGTTCTTGATGCAGGGAGGCAAGGCCCTACAAGTGACCAGGGAAATGTGTTATACAGGGTGGGCCATTTATATGGATACACCTTAATAAAATGGGAATGGTTGGTGATATTAACTTCCTGTTTGTGGCACATTAGTATATCCGAGGGGGGAACTTTTCAAGATGGGTGGTGACCATGGCGGCCATTTTGAATCCAACTTTTGTTTTTTCAATAGGAAGAGGGTCATGTGACACATCAAACTTATTGGGAATTTCACAAGAAAAACAATGGTGTGCTTCGTTTTAATGTAACTTTATTCTTTCATGAGTTATTTACAAGTCTCTGACCATTTATAAAATGTGTTCAATGTGCTGCCCATTGTGTTGGATTGTCAATGCAACCCTCTTCTCCCACTCTTCACACACTGATAGCAACACCGCAGGAGAAATGCTAGCACAGGCTTCCAGTATCCATAGTTTCAGGTGCTGCACATCTCGTATCTTCACAGCATAGACAATTGCCTCCAGATGACCCCAAAGATAAAAGTCTAAGGGGGGTCATATCGGGAGACCTTGGGGGCCATTCAACTGGCCCACGACGACCAATCCACTTTCCAGGAAACTGTTCATCTAGGAATGCTCGGACCTTACACCCATAATGTGGTGGTGCACCATCTTGCTGGAACTATGATGTCGGTGATAGGGAATTGCTGGCCATTAAGTCGGCTTTGGAGGAATGGCGGTACCTCCTGGAAGGAGCAGCTCACCCGGTATTGGTTTTTACTGACCATAAAAAAACCATATGCTGTGAAGATACGAGATGTGCAGCACCTGAAACTACGGATACTGGAAGCCTGTGCTAGCATTTCTCCTGCGGTTTTGCTATCGGTGTGTGAAGAGTGGGAGAAGAGGGTTGCATTGACAATCCAACACAATGGGCAGCACATTGAACACATTTTATAAGTGGTCAGAAACTTGTAAATAACTCATGAAAGAATAAAGTTACGTTAAAATCAAGCACACCATTGTCTTTCTTGTGAAATTCACAATAAGTTTGATGTGTCACATGACCCTCTTTCTATTGAAAAAACAAAAGTTGGATTCAAAATGTCCGCCATGGTCACCACCCATCTTGAAAAGTTTCCCACCTCACATATACTAATGTGCCACAAACAGGAAGTTAATATCACCAACCATTCCCATTTTATTAAGGTGTATCCATATAAATGGCCCACCCTGTATAGTGGCTTGGGTTATAGGGTACTCAAACACTCTGCAGGTAATAGAGCAACATCATGGCTGTAGGAGGCGTTTATAACCTTTTTTCCCATGGGTTCACAGTTGAACTCCAGGCAGGTGAGTGAGTACACACCTAAAATACTAATATGGGCGATGTTTTACATGCCAAAGGGTTTGTAATCTGGTTCAGCCCAGCCTGTCATTCAAGTTTCCCTGTCTGACTGGACAGCAAGGTCCTAGATCCCTACTTGCAGCAGTAAAACAGCTTGGTCAAGATCATACCTCCAACTTGCTGACTGGATAGTGAAAGAGCAGCAGCTCATTGATGAGTCCTCTCTCTGCTCTCTCTGAGTCAGACCGGTAGAGGGGAGGACCAGCACTAGAAGACTGTCAGGATCTGCTGTAATGCATATTTTCTGGGATGGAACATGCTGAGTGTTCGTGGCAGGGTATTAAAGATGATGTATACCGTACCAAATTTGGGTTCTTAGGCTAGGTGTATCGACAATACATTTATAGACCTGCCTGGAGTTCAGCTGCATATGTCGCTTATATATAGAAAAGAGAGGTCATTTATTCCTAGTTTATGGTTTCACTAAGAATTGGTGATTTAACTTTGGAGGTTCACATGGTTAAGATGCAGGTTTTTTTTTTCATAATTAAATTTTAATGAAAATTAAGCAAATGACACTGAATATACTGTACATAAATGCAATAAAAAATAAAAAAAAAAACAAAGGAAAACGAGGGGCACAAAGATACGGATCCTCAAAATTTACAAAGGACACAGTCAAATGTCAAAAAGGTCATGGAGAATAATTGACACTGCAAACATATACACAGCTAAATAGTCCTGGCAATCAATTTCCTTAAAAATAAATAAATTAATTAAAAAAGGGGGGGAGGGGGGAAGAACAAGAGCAAGGTGCAGGTTTTTTAAGTTGGGGTATACGTTTGGATTGAAACTACTAATGGATGACAGTTGAAATGGGTGGATGCTGCCCGGAAAGCCAACACTAAAGCAGTTCTGTGCTTGTCCTGTTAGGAGGCTCCATTACATGTCAAAGTCAGATCAATAAAAGATTAAAGCTGAAACTCTGGCCGTCTTAAAAGTTTTTTTTAATGTGGCTGCCCTATCACTCCCTGTATATGCTGGATATAATGCTTATTTTGTCTAGTGGGAATCTAATGGAGGGAGATATTTTTCTTAATTCATGGTTCTGAGGCAGTGAATGCTATAATCTTTTTCTTTCCCACCCTGGAATGTGGATGTGCCCCTAACGTCCTTCCGTACAATGCTTGACCAGCAGTGGGTGCTGGTCCTGCATTGTAGATGATGACATTGGCCCAAGGGGAGGAGACAAGATCAGTTTATAGGAACAGCACAGTGGAACCGCTCCCTGAACTGGCAAGGACTGTGGAGTGAAGCTTCCTTTTGACTAAACAAGCATTGCATCTTGAAATTACCAGGGAATGGGGGTGGGGAGGGGGCAGTAGGGACAACTTTTCTCACTTTGACTATCTTAAAAACTTCGAAATAATAATTTTGTGTAAGGTATTGGTTGACTAATTAGAATCATATACAGTATTTTGTTATTGTACAATCTAGAGCAGAGCGCTGTGGAGTTTTATATTATGCCTTAGACCCATTTTTATAAGCTATACTTTGCATTTTTCAAAACAGTAACATTTTTTAATGCAAAATCTAATAAAACTTGTGTTTAACGTTAGTTTCCAAGTGTAAACTTTCATTTAACCTCCAGAAGCTTTGTTTCTAGAATAACGTGCACAAGAATTGAAAGCCTTTCAATATTCATTATTGAAATAATCTACCAATGATTGTCAATCTTGGGCTCCTTGGTTATTGAAACCCCTGTTAAAGTTTGGGGCCCTTTAGGAGAGAAGTACTTGCAAAAATTGGCTTTTGGGTGAATTACAATACTTCTGTCATTTACTTCCACTGGAGAGCTAAGGGCATTGTGAAGCCTAAGGCCAGCCATAGAGAGAGCAATTTTCTTTCCTGCAAGAAAAGTGCTTGATTTCCCCAACAATACAGTCAGTGTTGATAGGGGGAATCCTTCTTGCAGAGCCATTGTGTTCCCCTGGGGAAAGCCGCCCCTGCCTGGAGAACAAAGTGATTATTACTAGTGTCTATAACAGCCGCTAGCAAGAATTGCATGTAAAATTCAACAGCCTGGATGTACCCAAGTTGATTGTTGAACTTTGGTACATTCAGCCTGCCCATACATGATTAGAATCTTAGCTTGTTCGAGCCGAATGGGCCGAGACCAGTGCTTGTTAGAATAGCAATTTTCAGATATCTGATCAGGCCCCATACAACTTAGAAATTAATGAACCGAAGGCTGTAAGTTAGTGAACGGTCCTATAGGTTAGGCACATGCAGCAGTAGCATGAAAAAAAAAGGGAATGGTGTTGATATTAACGCAATCTTTAGTAGTTTTTTTTACAGGTATCGCTTATCTCGGTAATGGAGAACATTCCACAAGTCATGATGTTAAACTATTCTGTTTCTTACTATCTTCTGCAATTTTTCTACCCTTCCTTTTCTTTCCTTTCAAGGAGATATGATAGCGTAGATTCCAGTGCAAATGGACAGCACGACCTAGAGTCTGCGTCTGAATCTAGTCAGCTGACAAGCCGCCACTGTTCCTTAGAGAGCAGGCATTCTCTAGATCTTTCTGATAGGTGGGTCAACTTTTCCGTTACTCCCTGTGCACTCCCTGCTTGTTACGTGGTCTTGTCCTGTGCCGTAAACTCTGTATGTCCTCGGTGTCATTGCTGTCCACAATTACAATTCGAATGTAGCTTAGTGTGCCAGGAGCTATCCTCACTTGTTGAGGCGGTAAGGTGGTTGGCTTCTACAACAGTCATCTTGTGTGGCTTTTAGTCTCAAAAATAGTCAAAAAAAATATTTTGCTAAATTTCCTTTAACACCCTGGCATGCAGGTTGTCACAGAGAAAGGAAACAAGGAGAAGGTTTTATTGCATTTCGTGTCTCTGAAATTGTTTGTCCCTTGATGTACCAGTGACCACTTGTTTTGGTGCAAGAAGTGAGACAAAATCTTGCAAACTGAAATGCAGCAGTAAAACTATGTAGAGTTTCTTACCCATCCTAACTCTATACAAAAAGCTGGAGCATAAGGCCTACTCTAGCATTTTGTACTTTTTGTATATAGTATGCACTTTATAGTTACAGTACTAGAAGCCAGCCTAAAATGTCTCAACAAAGTCCCAAGATGCCAGCACTCTAAGCAGTCCAATTACAGAGTAAAATATGCCAACTTTTGGGGGTAACAAGGGTCTTTTTAAGTTGCCAAAAACAAGAATCCTTAACCATAAACAATCTAGCCTATTGTAAGTCCAATCGGTAAACTGTAATGACCACTTCTGGTTGGGTCGCCTAGGCCAGTGGTTCTCAACCCTGTCCTCAAGTACCCCCAACAGGCCATGTTTGCAGGTTTTCCTTTATCTTGCACAGGTGCTTTTAATCAGAGTCAATAGATTGGTATTTTGGACAGCTTTTTTATCTAAGAGAAATTCCCAAAGCATGGCCTGTTGGGGGTACTTGAGGATAGGGTTGAGAACCACTGGCCTAGGCAATTCCACCAGATGTTTGGACCCTTATTCCCCCCCCCCCCCCCGCCCGCAACCTCTTGGGGCAAGTCACAGATCCCACAAGGCTGCGGAACCATTCATGCAGCAGGGCAGGAAGCTGGCTGTGAAGCTTCAAGGTGTCCCAGCTGACTTCCCACACTAAACATGCCAGTGCTGGGGACCCAAAGACCAGCAAAGAACCGGCCTGGGTGAGAACAACACTAGACCCCTGGACAGGTAATTGTCCTTTCATTAAAAGTCAGCAGCTACAGTATTTGTAGCTGCTGACTTTTGTTTTGCAAACAGGCTGAAGATGATCTTTAAACACTAGATGGCCAAAATGTTGGAGGACCCCAGACCATCACCGCTACTAGTAATTGCATGCTTCTAGCCATGTAGTAATAGTTTAGGGAAGGTCTTTTTCTGTTCCAGCATGACTTTGCCTTTGTGCACAAACACAGCGTTATCAAGAGATGGTTTGGTGTGGAGGGACTCAAGTGGCCTACGTAGAGCCTTGACCTTAACTCTACAGAGCACCTTTGGGATGAATTGGAAAGTCAATTATTAACCAGGTCTTCCGGGTTTTGGAATAGAATGTCTAATGAGCTAGGTGTGATGGTCAGGTGTCCACAAACATTTAGCCATGTAGTGTGTTTTAGAAGATTGATGTTTAAAGTAAGCCTGTAGTGACTGAAATTAGGCAGCTGCCATTGTGACCTCCAGGTGGAAATACCGGTTGCTTGGATGTTATGAAAATCTAATGGCTTCAGTACTTTGAGTCAACAATTTGAAGGAAATATGCAGATTGGCAAAGTAAATTCCAAAAGCCTCATCTACAGAATTGCTCAAGGAAAGTATTGAAGACAGATGGTTAGCGTGACCACAACATTGGCAGCCTCCATGTTTCTGTTTACAGCCAGCTGCTGTCCTGTGAGCTTCTAGATGATTTACTTGTTAAAATGTTAAATGCGGAAAATAATAACATATATGATGCGGTTTGTCACCATTTTTTTTTTTTTTTAGTCTCTCTGTAACAATGTTTAATTACCTGTTAATCCTGCCAGTAGCTCCATTATTTTTCCACTTCTTGGATTGTGTGGCAGTGTTGTCACCCTGTGGACAGGGTAAGCTTGGCTGGACACATAGTTGTAGTCGAACAGCTTGAGGCTTAATGGCCAGGGCAAATAGTGGGGACAAGAGACAGCCTTGCATTGTACCCCACAATATTGGTAATACATCACAGTGATATCTGCCATGTCGATTGGACACTGTTGGGAACAAATAAAGGTCATAATCCAATTCAACAACAGTGGGCCAACCCCCAGTGCTTTAGGTTGAAGTGTACGTAATACCAAGTAAGGAAGTCCATTGCCTTTTGCATGTCTAACAAAAGGAAGCATTAGGAAAAAATGTAAAGCAGGAGTGAAATCCTACAAACAATGTCACATGCCTATCATCCTGGTACAAACTCTATTTGATCATTGGAAATTAAACATGGCAGCACTCCGCTGAGCCTGCTTGCAATTGTCTTGGCTAACTGTTTAATGTCTCTGTTAATCAAAGAAATAGGGCAGTAGTTTGTCCAGGAGGTATGGCCCACATGGGGTTTTGGTATGCAAATAGTTTGTCTAGGCTCATTTTAGTAAGGTGGGGGGGGGATAGGGTGTCCAAAAAGGTTAAACAATCTGTGGCCAAAAAAACATTGGGAGCTTGATTTTTTTGCATGGTTTCATAGTTTTAATAGGTGTTTGAACATCTTCCAAGGTAATTTCCGTGTCTATGGAGATCCTGGTGGACTCTGAAAGGTGTAAGCACCACTGCCAGTGTCATATGCTTTCTCACAATCTCTCCAATGTGCTACCTTTGCTGCACTGCTTGGCCTGTTAAAAGGAGAGACTTGGGGAAAATGCAAACCCCCCCCCCCCCCGCCCAAAAAAAAAAACTGCTTTGTTAATGCTGCTGACAAGCCAAGTCATATACAGTGTGTCACTTCTGATTTTGGCCCATGGTTCCACTTTAATGTGGCAATGCACCAAAATTCAGCTATGGAAGCTTGGATAGACCTAAAGTAGCACTAAGGGGGAAACAAATGCCATCTTAAATGCAGTCTGGCAGTAGCATTAACACAGGAGTTTTTATTTTTTCAGCCTTCTCCGTAACATAGTTATGTTACCTGTTAAACCTGCCCGTTGGTACGCTAAAACCTTCTGGATTATTGCTATTGACAGACTGCATCAAATATGTCATTTTTGATTTTGCCCACTTGAAGATCGCCCATTAAAAAAATTCACTAAATCCTTCAGAAATGGGAACTTAGACACATGTCTACCTTCCCAACCCCCATCTAGTTTCATCAGTACTGAAAATACTTAAAGATTATATCCTGTGTTCTCTAAGGGCACCCACATAGAGTCCTGTAGAGTTTATATTAACTATGTTGTGTGCACTTTTTTTGTTCATGGCAAGGTTTTTGTTTGTTTGAAAAAAATGTTACAATTACCAGATATTCTTTTTGTATAGTGCTCCCTCCTTTTTCTTTTTCTGTTATGAATTCTCATAAGTTGGTATGTAAGCTGTTTTGGTAAACAGTGGTTTTATTTTTTTCCTTTTTTTTTTTTTTCCATTTTGTTCCCCATTCCTTACCTTTTCCTTATACATATGGTAGAAATGCCTCCTTAGTTAGAAAAGATAAAATTAGAATCATTCCTGTAGAGACAAGAGCTGTCGATAAAGAGTGGGAAGATGAATGTGAAACCTTAGGCAAACAGCACATAGAAGACTTCCTGAAAGAGAGTCGGAAAAATTGGCAGGTCGCCAACCTAGCAAAGAGAAATCTGGACATGGAAATGCAGTTAGGTCTTCAGCAGTTAACATCCAGTCAAGACTTGGTTCCAAAATCTTTTTACCATTACCCTGAACATTATAACACTATTGACAGACGGAAAGGGAAAAAAAAATCTTCCAGTCATCGCCTTCAAAAGGTTAGCAACGGCGTTGCACCAAAGAAGGTAACAGGTCTGCAAACTCGGAAATCGCGAGATGCTGAATGCACAAATGATGTTATTTGGTCCAGTTCATCACTTGAGCGTAATGATGATTCCATCATCTCCTTGTATCCTGTTTTACGACCCTATAAGAATGGCTTGCTGGTGAAAAGTGGAAAGCAAACTTATAATCCTGATCCAAAAGATGTAATTCAGATTAAAATATGTCAGCAACCAGTGGACAAGAAGCCAGGCATTATAGGTCACAGTTCTTCACTTGATACTTTGGAGGAATATGACAGTAGTGCTTCAGATGGTCAACTGTCCTCACCAATTTCAGGGGATGAGTTGGAAGAACTAGCTTTGCTTTCACAAATCTGGGGTGGTCCTAGCTTGTTTTACTCTAATGGGTTCACTCTAAATTCTCTTAACTCAGGTTCAGGTGATTTAAAATCTGGACATTATAAAAATAGTGGGAAATATGGCTGCTCGATGCATAGTCTTAAGTTATCTCCAGTTGAGGAACCAAGTGAAGAATATGTAGATACGATGGATGAGTTGCAGTGTCTAGTTGAATCTGTTTCAGAGTACTTGGCTGAAAAAGAGGAAGAGATTAATAGGTTTCACACCTTACCAGTCAGTAATGTAAACAGTAGCAGTGCTGTGAAGAAACAAAATCCTGAAGATAAAATAGAAGACCTGACTAATGACCTAAATAGGGGAAGCTCGAATAACGAAATAAAGTCAGAATCACTTCCTGATCTGTCAGGCATTAAAAACACAGTGAACTCCTTATTTAGTTCATTCACACAGAAGGTTGGTTCTGGGGCAAAACACATAACCACATCAGTAGAAAAGATTGTTTCCTCAGCTCCTGAGAAACCACAGCTTCCCAAAACTGGGGGGATATCAAAAATATTTAACATTCGTCTTAACATGGGGACCAGTGATGTGAAGAAAAGCAACAGTGAGAACCTTGGCTTTCAAAGCGGGCAAAAATCAAACTTGTCTGGTGGATGGAATATACCTGGACAGGAAGCTAACAAAAATAAAGAAAGCTTCAGCCAACCTCAAACAACCCAAACAGCTTCTCTTCCATCTGACAGCAATCTTCCTTCACCCCAGAATGCTCAGAAAAGTGTTGATAATGTTTTTCGAGTTTCTCAAAAGGTACTTCCCGAAAAAAGTGCAGTGGCACCAAATACAACAAACCCTGTATGTTCAGTTGATAAGCCACCCTTAGATAAAACTGATCTTTCTTCTAAAAATAATAAAATCGGTGATGTTGAAGTTAACATGGATGGCAATACTCCTCAGTTAGTCAACAAATTAGACCCCAGTGATGTAGCAGAAACACGTGTAACATCTGCTGAACTGGACTCTTCTCTGCCTAAATCTGAAGATAACTTAAAGGCAACTAAAGATATTAGCAGTAGTGATCACAAGCCAGTAGCCAATGAGGTTTCTGAACCAGCCAAGGTACCCGAGACAGAATTCTTTCATCCCTTGAAAAAGTCCTTCAGTCAGTTTTTTTTCCTGTCATCAGATAGTTCAACCAGTAATACAGGTAACATGGAAAATGCAAAAAGCTTCAAATCAGAAACAGACCTTCGTAATAATACTTCTGGGTTAAGCAAAATTAAAATCCCCTTTTTCAGTTCTTTCAGTTTAGCGGGCAAAAAAGATTCTGAGAGCAGCACAGCTGTTTCAAAATTACCTAGAATGGCATCTTCTGAAAGTGTTTTCTCAACGGATGAAATGAATAAAATTGCTACTAATGAATCAAAATCAGAGAAAAATTTTAATAAAGAAACACTTTTAGGTGAAGTATTTGTCAAGGACTCTCTTCAAAGTAATGAGAAACCGCCTTTAACCAAGTTTAAAAAGCCAGAAAGCATCCCTATGATCTTCCAACAGCAGGCAGATGGAAATGGGAGCATAGAGTATAAAGGTCCAGCTAGTCTGATGCAAAAGACTGTGCATAATTCTGAAATAGATAGTAGCCAAAAGAATCCCAGAAGGGATATACCAAACATGTGTTCTAGTGCTGAAGAAAGCAAGGAAAACTCTAAAGGATTTATCTCCAGGCTATTTAGATTTTCATCGACTGACAACCTAACTGCAGCCAAAGAAACACTTGTCAAAGAAAGTGGAAGTTCTCAGGATAAAAAATCTGGAGGTTTCCTTTCAGGGTTGTTTAGGGTTGCATCCCATGATAATCTTTTAAATGTCAAACAAAATTCCGCAAGCTTTGTAGGACCCCAACAAAAAGAATGTGTTCCAAGCAGAGTTCAAAGTGATGGTTGTGGCTCTGTAGAAGAACAGTCTGGAGTATTCAGTAAGTTCAAGCTTTTTTTGCCCGTTCAGAAAGAAAATGAAAGCAATTTAAAGCAAAGAAATAAAAATGGTTTAGAAGGGCAAAATTGTGGCGATGAAGTGAGCATTAATCAACCACTTAGACCTTTAGCTTGCCGTTCACGTGATGTTTCTGTCCAGTTTGATTCAGAGACTGAAGATTCTGGTTTATTTTGGATGGATGA
The DNA here is from genome assembly GCA_018402905.1 of Glandirana rugosa. NCBI lineage: Eukaryota > Metazoa > Chordata > Amphibia > Anura > Ranidae > Glandirana > Glandirana rugosa. The sequence continues at coordinate 270,156 of BLSH010260803.1, forward strand.
CTTTGAAAATTGTTTGTATCAGTGTGAAGGACCCATTTCAAATAAGCATACAGGGCTGGAAGAAACAAGAAGCTTTACAAGTTATGAGTGGGAGTATGACGTTCCAGAATGGTATGCAGAATTGCCTGTGGAAGAGTCCTTTGCTTGTTATGCCCATGGAAGCACTGAAGCTAACGACAAGAATATGTCTCCTGAAGTACCCGATGCTATCATTAATTTGTGCAAGAAAGATCAAAGTATAAACGACTGGATTTCATTTGTACCATTAGAAGAGGTAAATTTGAACACAAGGGACTCTTGTTTGATTGTTTCATCCTACAAACAGGATATTAACTTTACCTCTGCCCAAAATGAAGAAAGTAGTTTGAACAATGGGTTACCTCTTGACTTGAGTTATTCCTCGCAGTGTGACCATTCTCTGTGGAACTTGATTGACCAAAATTCTTTGATTTTTAATGAGAATGCAATGTTCTGTCTTGAAAATGATGAGTACCTGGAATGGGTGGCATTGCTAGAATTGGGGTTGTGGTGGCAATCTGAAGATGGCGATTGTGGATACTACATGTATAGTGATGGGTTCTATGTTTATTCCTTGTTAACTGATCCTACAGGTGAGTATGTTTATGTCTGTGAACCAGACACAGAACTATATCTAGACTATGAAGACTACATTGAACCTGATTACTTGGCAATGGACGATATTATAGTTTGCGGATTCAAGGTCCCTTTTGGCAGTGGGGATCTACCATGGTTTGTTGAAGATCAAATGTTTGAGAGCTACTCATTAAATAGCCCCATTGATTTCTCTTTACCAAGAAGTGATCAGTTAATGAACTTAAACCTAGAGACCTTCTCTCATATGTTTGAAGAATCTATCCACTGCCAGAGAGACCAGCCTGTGGATTTTTCTGCTCGCAAACTTCGAAAAATGAAAGTGGACCTTCGATCTGATGGTGAAAATGTTTTCCTTGACAAACAGTCTCTTGACCTAAGCATGTATCCACAGTGGCATACTACAAGACTGGAAGCAAGTGTACAAGGGCATACAAAACCCTTTAAGTCAGGATCATCAGAAGCTCATCGGGCATCTTATTCATTCCCTAATCTCACTGAAGAATCAACGTCGACTAATGAAAAATCTTCTGAGAAAAGTGAACTTAAGAAATCCCTGTTTAACCCTGTATCTTCTTTATTTTCATCTCTTGGGGGCCTCCTAGGTAAAAATGAAGATAATAAACCTTGTACTTCATCTTCTGAAGGTCGGTCTTCTGTCCCGAATGACATCACTGGAAGTGGAGTAACAGTTGGCACACATAATTTTTCTGTAAACGAGAAGCATGCACACCCTAACCAAGATGATTATTTCAGTTATCCAAACAGGAGCAGGGACAGATTTCATAAAGAGAGTAATACTATGCAAGATTTACATTCAAGTAGAATTAATGGTGAAAGGACTCAGTCTTCTATGCATGGAGTGCGTGACATACCTATGCATAGTCAGTCACCTCAGATGCAGGGGAATGTTAACAAAATGGATCAACAGCAGCACAACCCACTTCCTGATTATACCAAAGTCCCACGTTCAAGTGAACCAGAAAAAACAATTCTGAAGAGCGCCCTTGAAATATTTAACATAAGTGATAGCAGCAGTACTAAAACTGTCACAGACAAAAGTACATCATCTGGATTTTTTAACTTTTTCAAAATGCAAACTGATGCATCAGAACTGAGTGCTCCAAAGACACAAGAACCATCACAGCTAAAGCCTAGTCAAAATGAATGTCCAGATAATACCAAAGAGACAACTGTCCTTGGTGATAAGGAATCCTTTGGCATTTCATCCATTTTCGGATCAATCACTGATCTCTTTAAAGCTGAAACTTTGACTGGAAAGCCTACTAGTGGTGTGACACCTACTTCCGAAAAAACAAAGATTACTAATAAGCAGGAAGAACAGGGTATTAAAGAATCCCCTGGTATTTCATCCATGTTTGGTTCATTAAGTGATCTCTTTAAAGGTGAAACAATTACTGGAAAGCCTACTAGTGATGTGACATCTACTTCAGTGGAAACAAAGATTCTCAATAAGCCAGTAGAACGTGAAATGACAGAATCCTCAGGTATTTCCTCCATGTTTGGTTCAATAAGTGACCTCTTTAAAGCTGAAACGTCAAGTGGAAGGCCTTCCAGGGATATGACACCCAGTTCCTCAGTTGACTTCACAGTTGTTGGTAAGTCAGTAGAAGTGAACAAAGAAGGGGAGAGACCATTTGCTGTAGAATCTCCAAGAAATAAAATTTTGAAGAAACAGGAGACCATTAGAGATGGCAGTCAGAGCACATCCCTTGATTCAGAGCATGGTGCCTGTGACCGTGAACCTATATTTGTGCAGTCACAAATTAAATTTCCAAAAAAAGTGGTAAAAGATTCAGTTCCATCCTTGAGTGATCAGGGGGGTAGTCCGGCCCTTACGCCTCAAGAGCCTGTCAAGTCGTCATTTGGTCAGTTGTCCAGAGGGGAGAAGATTCAGCCATCACTGTCATCTAGCAGTCAATCTTCAAAGGTGTCAGAAGCAGCTGTCCAGCCAGAAAGAAAATCAGAGCAGCCCAGCATACCTATCCTGCAGGCTAGCCAAATAACAGACAGCCTATCTCAAACAGCTAGCAGTATTTTCTCTTTCTTTAGCAGACCAGAGAAAGTGGAGACAACACAAGAGACAGTACAAAAACCTGCCCAAACCAAGGAGCCAGAGTCACAAGGCTTGTTTAATCTACCTTCGTTCTTCTCTTCGGAGAAGACTGCTACTCAGGGTCCCACACAGAATAATAACGCTATTTCTAGCTTTTTTGGTTTTTCACTTTTTGATGAAAAGAAACCAGCTACTCCAGCTACGAGCAATAAGGCCCCTGAAAATCATATTTTGCCAGAAGCCAGCCAAAGAAAACATTTTACATATAAGGCAAACATGTCGGACAAGGATAATAGCAATGATGTACCAGCACATGTTCAGTTTAAAGCCAATATTTTGTCTGAGACCAGCAAATATATAGAAAGTCAAGCTGTAGATGAGCGTAATTATAGTGATGATCAAGTTCTAGAACCCTACAAGGATGAGGAAGTTAGGCTATCAGACCAGGGTTGTTGTGAGGAAGATTCAGTTGCTCGATCCAGTGAATATTTGGAAGAATCAGTCTTGGAACCTTATGAATCTAAGGAACCCTCAGATTCTGAGATGTGGGGATATCAAGATGGTGTAATGCAACCACTATATGAAGATGGCTTACAACTTGAAACAGATTTCGGAGATGGCTCTCTATCAGACACCTTACAAGATGTAGGTGCTGATATGGAGGCATGCGCTGATGTTCTGCCCACAATATATAGTCAAATGAACGTGGATGCCAGTGCAGATAATGGTGCACATAATTCTGAAAACCTAATTATAGATGCTGGGGTCAGTTTAGATAATGATGCATACAGTTCTGAAAACACTATTGCAACCCCATTTAATGACACTAGTGTGGGTTTCCCTGAAGATGATGGTCAAAACATTTATCAAAACGAGGACGCAACCTATTTTATTGATGGTCTAGGTAACACCGACTCTGTCATTCCAGAGCAAGAGATCAATGTTCATGAAGAACCACGCAGTTGTCTTTCAGGCAGAGAAGCTTTGCTTAAACCTGTGGATTATATGCCAGATTCTAATGTCATGTCTTCAAATATGTCTTTGCAAAAACCAGTACAGCTTTCAAAGGATGATGAGTTTTCACAGGGTAGCGTTTATCCTCCGCAACATTCAAAAGAAAATATACCTTTTCCTAATTTCACAGATCCTTCCTTCTCAGCAAATACATCTAAGGGTCCCCAGCCCGACAAGTCTGTGTTTGATTCTTCTGTAGGAATGTTCTCAAGCTTAATGTCAAAAATTAATGTATTCTCTGGAAATTCAAGTGAGCCTCAGAAAAATCTACCTAGCTACGGCTTTACATCTCAAGCATCTTCTACATTTTCCAAAAAAAGCTCATTCTTTGGCTTTCCTTCTGCTCCACAGGCAAGCACATTATCAAATGATATTTTCAGCTTATTTAAATCTTCTCCCGAGGTACCAAGTAAATTGCCCAACACAGCACAGCCCACTAATGGGGATGGTAGCATCTTAAAAACAGCTGTTAAGCTTGATAGCAACTTAAAGTCTGGCATCTGTCAAAATGACTTGGGGCACCTTAATCATAACGAGGGCGGTAAAGCACTAGTTTGTGAAAATGAGGACACTAAGCAAATAAAAATGGTTGAAGAGTCTAGCATATCTACAGAAATGGAAGATGTATTAAAACCATATTCAAATAAAAGTTTGGAGCCAGCAAACAAAACCTCGGTTATTAGTATAGACAAGCCTGAGGCACATCACAGAGATCAAATGCACGATGTAGAATTTAGCATTGAAGCTGCTGTTTCATCCATCAATAACCAAGTAGATAAATCCTTAGAGCCCGCAAAGACAGAATCTTCAATTTTCTATCCAGAATCCTCCAGTGTATCTCCGAAAGGGTCTTTTACTGAATCTACTCCAACAACTGAACAAAGCTCACCAGGACTGTTCATAACACAGACCCAGACTCCAGAGCCTCCTGCCACCGATTCTGTCCTGACAAAATTGTCATCTTTATCTGACGCAACAACAGAATTAAAAGCAAACAAGCAGTACAACAGCCAATCCTCTGTGTTGGACAGTATGGGACTGTCCACGGCTTTGCAAAAGTATTCAGATAGAAGTCAAGATGGAAAGGACAAAACTAGCTTGACATCGGCCTTGAAATGTGAAGCAGATAATCTTCACGTGGTGGAGAGGACAGATAGTTCTAGCTTTCTTGTTCAAAATATAGATAGCAGCTCTAGATCAGATACGGTCAGTATTTGTTCTGTTAGCTTTGACTCCTCTAGTACGATGCTTTCACATTTTCCAGAGAAACAGCAAAGCAAAGACAAATTTGATGTCGCAAGCTTGACTCCCACTCCATCGTCCCATTTGGCGGCAGCTTCCAGAAGTCTTGAAATAACTTCAGCAAGCTCGATTGATGATCAAGATCCATCTGAAATGAAGACCTGTAGTGCTGTTTCAAGCTCTAGAGTCTTCACACCCCCTTATGCGGAGAAGCCTAAAGCTAAGCTGAAAAGCATGATGAACAGGCCAGTTGGTAGAACATAATAAATGGTGACCGTGGTCAGCCATTTATAATGCACCTAGACTTGTTGTCTTCCAGTGTGTGCTTATGCTAACGTAGTCCATTCACCCGCTATTAACATTTGAGACTCCCTGTAGTTCTAGGTGGTCATAGATGGCGTATTATTGTTTGTTTATAGAAGTCATGAACATAGCTGTGCTTTTACCTCCAGAATCCCTTAGTGAAGACTGACCTTTAGATAGCTGGTCTTTTTTTCCCCCTTAAGATCCTTCAGACATTTCCTTCATCAAGAACCAGGTGGAGGAAATTGCTGGTGATTGTGGCTGTAGATATGTTGCTCATGATGGAACCACAGGACAAAACCACAAAAGTCTTGAGCAATTTTCACTAGAAAATGTAAACTTCTGATTAACATACTTTTCTAGGACGTGTCCTGTGGGCTGCCATAAATGTGAATTTCCCTTCCTCTAGGAGCTTCCTGTGTTCATTAGTGAAGTCATATCTGCTTTTTCAGCCGTGGTTAACTAATGACAAATCTGGTACCAAGAAAGCATGCTCTACAGATATTTCTCATTCAGTGTGTTGAACTCTGCTAACTCTCAGAGCAATGACAAAGCTTGGAAAGGTGATAGAAAGTCACATTTGAAATTCTAAACTAAATTTTCTGCGTTGGTGTTCTTGGTGCCCTTTGCAACCCAGTGTCTTTTTTTTCCTCCTAGCAGATCCAGGATCAAACAAAAGACAGATCTGATGTTTTTATCATGGTTTATCATGTTTATGTTGAATTTTCTAAATTTAAAAATATATATATCTTGAATATGCGTTAGTAACGACACTGCTTTTTCGTGACTTGCTGAAGCATCTAAATGAATGTTCATGAGGAAATAGCAGAATACTGGAAATGTTTTATACTGGATACAAACTTTTCTGCAGTGAACCTTTAATAGTATGGCTATCAATTTTGCCACAACAGTTGTAAATTTAGGTATCAGTTTGTAGGACAGGGCACAAAAATCTAGATATTTTCTCTGTATTGAATGCAAAATTTTTGTGAAATTTGCCAGTTGAATAAGTGAAAAGCAACTCTTTGCTCTGTGTCTTCATTATAATGCAGTGGTTCACAACTTTAGTCCTCAGCACAAACTTGCGGGCTCCCCTTTAATATTCTTCTACCAATACCAGAGAGACAACCTCTGAGTAGTATTCCTCCTAGCAGTTGGGTTATGCGTCATCATGTGGCATCCGTCAGGCTGATTATTTCATGCGTGTCAAGAAAAGTGCACATTAGAGTTCCCATTAACGTCGTTTAGCTTGTCACATCTCCCATAAATATTGGCTTTATGTGACGCTTTGTACAAGGCAACTAGTGTCTGTTTCGACTTTTCCAAGACATAACACGGCTCGATCTTTTGTCTCACAAACAGCATTGTTTGCAGCTCCTTTTCTCCCCCCCCCCCCCCTTCACTTCTGTTTGCTTGCAATGAGCAGTGCATGTTAGCTGTGCTCAGGTGCACTGCTCTATGCACAAGACATAACCCACAGTCCAGGGGTGAGCAATTCATTTTCCCAGGTGGCCGCATGAGAAACTGGGACTGTTGTGGAGAGCCAAATTTAATTGTGCTCAATATTAATTTTGGGCTTGAAAAATATCCCATGCTTTGAACATCTCACGGAGCTCTGTTCAATCCATCATCTGAAAATGGAAAGAGTATGGCACAACTGCAAACCTACCAAGACATGGCTGTCCACCTAAACTGACCGGCCGGGCAAGGAGAGCATTCATCAGAGAAGCAGCCAAGAGGCCCATGGTAGCTTAAAAACCAACACCTGATTAGGCGGTACAAATAGGTCATGAGATGGGTCTCCTTGTCGAGTGGTCGCAGGGGTGCAAAAAGGCGGCAGAGCTACAGTTTTACCGCCTCCCCCCCCC
>BLSH010260803.1:291616-306076 GCA_018402905.1 Glandirana rugosa
TTTATTGAGTTGTGGTTCAAGTGATATACCTGGGGAATACATAAACATGTACAACTAGTATAGGGGGGAATTAGAGGAGAAGAGTTCTCTCTTATTTAAGTCTAGGAGATTAGAAAGGAGTATCGACTCGAGGAGGTACGGAGAATAATCAAACCAACGGGAAGAGACGTGAAAGAGGTCAAGGGGCTATAGGAAAAACTCTTGACCACGGGTTTTGACTTGACGTATAAGGTCTACTCCAGAATCATTACTAAACATGTCCCCCGTTTTACTACAGAGATAGAGACCTCAGGTATGGAGAGAATTATGTTCTTTCCTAAAACGAACGAAACCTTTGGTGTCGAACCGTATAAGCTTAATAATGGCATGCAATGCCAAGCTGTGGTTTCCAAAGCAAGCAAAATCCTTTCTTGTATTAAGAGAGGTATGGACTCCAGAGATAGAGACATCATTTTGCCCCCTGTACAAATCATTACTAAGACCTCATCTGGAATATGCAGTTCAGTTTTGGGCACCAGTTCTCAAAAAGGATATCGGGGAACTGGAGAAAGTGCAGAGAAGGGCAACCAAACTAATAAGAGGCATGGAGGAGCTCAGCTATGAGGAAAGATTAGAGGATCTGAATTTATTCTCTCTTGAGAAGAGGAGATTAAGGGGGGATATGATCAACATGTACAAATACATAAGGGGTCCATATAGTGAACTTGGTGTTGAGTTATTTACTTTAAGGTCATCACAGAGGACAAGGGGGCACTCTTTACATCTAGAGGAAAAAAGATTTCATCTACAAATGCGGAAAGGTTTCTTCACAGTAAGAGCTGTGAAAATGTGGAATAGACTCCCTCCAGAAGTGGTTTTGGCCAGCACGGTTGATTGCTTTAAAAAAAGGCCTGGATTCTTTCCTTAATGTAAATAATATAACTGGGTTCTCAAGAGGCGTATGTTAAGGTTTCCCCCACGCATCGGCAACCATGATGTGTCCAAACCCCATGGTGCAGGAAAAAAAGTGTCAAGGAAATGAATGGGCTGTTTGCATGCAGAACGCAGGTCGCAATAATGTGAATCTAGCCTTAGGATCATCCCCAACTGTCGGTGTATCTGCAGCGATCCTGCCTTTTGGAACTGGGAGTGTGCGCTACGCTGCTTCTGCACCCCAGTCCTGAAGGTTCGTGTTTTGGTGTGGTCATCACCTCATCCTGATCTCCTGCCTTCCTTTCAGTCTTGCACAGTTGCACTGGCACCTATCCTGTACTGGAGTTACCTACTCTGATTTCACTGCACACTGTGAGCTTCTCATAATGTGCATTAGAAGCTGCAACAAGTCATATAAATTTAACGTAATGTCCAGCATCATGTAGCCCCCATTCTTCCGCAGCCTGAATGCCCCTTTTTGTTCTTTCATGGAGGGCTCAGCATTACGTTACCTAGGGTGGTCTGCATCCAAATACAGGCTGCCTAGGAACCGCCACTCCTCCACTCCTTTATAGCACAACTATGGACAAAACTTTTTATTCATTTTGGATAGAGCAAGGAAGGGTTATAACCGCTGTTAGATTTTTTTTTTTTTTCCGCCATCTCTGTCCCATTGCTGAGATTTCCCTTCACTTCCTGTCCCATAGCCAAACAGGAAGTGAGAGGAGATATCTGCAAATTAAAGGAATTTTTTGGGGACCCCCAGCTCACCTGAACTAGTGTCCCCATTGGAAGATTTCCCCTCTATTACTTTTCTGGGGACAACCCAAAAATTGGGGTTTTCTTTTTACCTTCACTTTCAAGGATAATGGTATACAGGACAAATAGAGTGGGGGAATCTCCTTAACCACTTCAGCCCCGGAAGGATTTCTCAGTTTAGGATCAGAGCACTTTTTGCGATTCGGCACTGCGTTGCTTTAACTGACAATTGTGCGGTCGTGCGACGTTGTACCCAAACAAAATTAGAAAAATTACAAATAGAGCTTTCTTTTGGTGGTATTTGATCCCCTCTGCGTCACTTCTGACCGCCGCTATAAACAAAAGAAGAGCGACAATTTAGCAAAAAAAAAAAAAACATTTTCTTTCTAAAATATATAAAAAAAACGTTTTTTTGATCATTTTTGGCCGATTTATATTCTTCCTCGTATTTTTGGTAAAGAAAATCGCAATCGGCGTTTATTGATTGGTTTGCACAAAAGTTGGCACGTTTACGGATGATGAAGTATTCATTTCTGGGGTTTTCATTTTTTTTTTTTTTTTACTAGAAATGGCGGCGATCTGCGATTTTTAGTGGTACTGCGATATTGCGGCGGACATGTCGGACCATTTTGACCCTTTTTTTGGGACCATTGGCATTTATACAGCGATCAGTGCTATGAAAATGCACTGATTACTGTGTAAATGCCATTGGCAGTGAAGGGGTTAACCTGGAGGGGGCGCTCTAATGGTTAACGGTGTTCCCTCTGTGTGTTCTAACTGTATGGGGGCTGGGCTGTCTGGGGGAGGGGAGTGATCGCGGCTTCCATATACAGGAAGCCTGTGATCACCGCCCTTCCCCCTCTGTCAGAACAGCAATCTGTGTTTACATACACGGACCTCTGTTCTGTCGCTCCGGGGAGGTCATCGTGGGTAGCCGGCGGCGATCGAGTCCGCCCTACCTGCTCCCTGCCCCCCCCCCAGAACTCAGTGAGCGCTCGAGCGTACCTCGGGCGCCGCGCTCACAATACTTGTTATTGCAGCCGCCGTCAAGTGACGACGGTTTGCGATAACGAGCCACTCTGCCGCCGTCACGCTGCGGCGGGCGATCGGCAAGTGGTTAATGGGGGCACAGCAATAAAAACTGACAGGGGCTCTAATCCCTCTCCACTCTATGCAGAACTAAGACAATACGTTTTTCCCTTAGTTATACTTTAAGGCATTTTGATGTTTGCATAACTTCTTCCAATGTCCAGCCACTGCTTGCATCAGGACTGAGGGTTCGTGAGAGTAGGGGCCCAGGGTGCTGTGATGTTTTTAGAAAGCAGTGTACAGCACCCTGCCAGACCCCCCCACCAGCCGTGATCTGCCTGGATTGCATAGAGAAGCACAGAGACCGGATGTCATCACTGGAAACTAAAATAAGAAATGTATTGGAAAGGATTAAAAAAAAATTAGTCATGTTGAGAAGGGGATGGGGTGAGCCAGAGAAGTCCTAAATATTGGCAGATTAATCTTTAGCTTTAAAGTGTATTCAAAGCCAAAATCTTTGTAGTTTCATTCGGTATGTTTGGCATTCTCACCATGTACAATCCTCTTCAAATTCCAGTAATCCAACCACATTGTAAAAAATGAAGACACAACATAAGTCCAAGGATCTGCATGACATCACCTGAACTTGTCTCTCTTATTTATGTCTGACAGATTTATGGCTCTGCTGGGAATTGCACTGGAGACAATCTGGGCTGTCAGAGAGGAGAAAGGCGCACACAGCAGCTATGCCCGCCCCTCCCCTCTGTTGACCATTCACAGAAGCCTTTGTAGTTTGCGAATGTGTTCGCATTAATAGCAAGGCTTCTGTGAATGGGCAGGAGGAGGTAAGTGGCTGGCATAGCTGCTGCAATGACCATCCTGTTGAACATGCAGAGCTCAGAAGGATGAGCTGCAGTGACCGTTGTCTTCTGGGAGTACCCTAAAGCTGTCAGATATAAATACGAGAGCTAAGCCCGGAAGGTGTCATGCACCTCGCTGGACTTAACTCAGTGTGCCTTCATTTTTTATAAAGGAGCTGATTTCTTGGAATTCAGATTTAACCCCTTTACGCCGACCGTACGCAAATATGCGACCTCAGCTTGAAGGGGTTGTAGCTGGGCGATGCATGCAATTGCACGCATCACCCCGGTACTTTTTTTAGAGCTGGCGGTTGGCTTTCTTGGGTAACAGCCGATGCGGCTAAAAAGCCGCTCGGCCGTTAGCCCAAGCAGCAGGAGGGGACGTCCTGCCTCCTGCCTTCCGCGGCTCTCCAGTCCGACCAGGAGGCCCGAGTGACCAACCAGCACATCCGCCAACTGGCCAGAGACCCGAACAAAGCCGAAAATTGGGTTTGATCAGGTCTCGGATCTAGTAACCCGGAAACATGACATCACTTCATGTTTACAGAAAACTTAGTGGATGTCAACCCGATTCATGAAATTTGAGTTGGATACATCTGTAGTGTTTTGTTATCTCTCTTCAAATGGCCATATCCCCTGTCTGTCTCTTCTTCCATAGCTCTGTTATCAGCCTAATAAGTTCTCACTGGTTCTGGTAGTCCGGAGATATAAATTAGAGTCGGGGGAGGTTGCTAAAAATAGATTAGCAGACTGCTAAACAATACACAGGCAACCTCTGCATGTGTGGGAGGGGTGTGTGTGCGCCTTTCCTCCAATCAGCTGTCTCACAGTCTCTCAGTGTCCAGGAATCATCCCCTCCTACATAGGAAAGAGGAAGTGGAAAATTTAACACGATGTGCACTTTCTAAACTGTATATCAAAGTGAAGACAGAAGATATACATGCAAGACTTGTATAGGGAGGTTTGTGTCATCTCTGTGTATCATCTGAGGCTGTTCACTTCACTGGGTATATGGGGGGTTTACATCCACTTTAAAGTGATTGTAAAGCTTTGTTCTTTTTTTGTTAAATAACACACATTATTATTATTATAATACAGGATTTATATAGCGCTGACAGTTTGCGCAGAGCTTTACAACATTAGGGCAGACAGTACAATTGCAATACAGGAGGAACAAACCTGTTATATTACCTCCTCTGTGCAAGGGTTTTGCACAGAGTGGCCCTGATCCTCTTCTTCTGAGGTCCCTCCTGGCTCCTCCCCACATCTAGTGCCCTCACAGGGAAGCGCTTCACTGGGGACACTCCCTCCTCCTCCTGCTGCTTCCATTAACACAGACATCAGGACTCGGCCCCGCCTCATTGGATTTGGTTGACAGCAGCGGGAGCCAGTGGCTGCGCTGCTATCAATCTATCCAATCACGACCCGAGACACCGGCTGGAACTGCTGTGCTCGCCCTCGGCGCTGGAACAATCGGGTTAAGGTAAGTATTAGTGGTGCTCTGGAGGGCTGCTGCACCAAAGGAGGTTTAGTGCATTCGTTGGAAAAACCCTGAGGGTTCACAAGCCCTTTAAAGATATCAAATTTAAAAAAATGTCGGTATTCAAAAACGCAGATTTTGGCGTTTTGAATACTTTTAAGTGCAGAGCAGGGATTTGGGGGTCTTGTAGACCTCGGATCCCTCCATAAAGAGGACCTGTCACCAGCTATTACTGTCACAAGGGATGTTTACATTCCTTCTGACAGCAATAAAACTGATCAATTTTTTTTTCAAAGGGACAGTGTAAAAATAAAAAAAAATTAAAAAAAAAAAAATTTTTTTCTAAAGAACCCCATCCTGCCGTGCATGCACGTAGAAGCGAACGCATACATAAGTCGTGGCCGCAAATGTAAAAGGTGTTCAAACCACACGGGAGGTATCGCTGCAATCGTTAGAGTGAGAGCAATAATTCTAGCACTATAACTCCTCTGTAACTCTAAACGGGAAACCTGTAGAAATTTTTAAAACATCTCTTTAAGTACTGTAGTTTGTCGCCATTCCACCAGTGTGGGGAATTTTAAAGCATGACATGCTTGGTATTTACTCTGCATAACATCATCATTCACAGTATGTAAAAAAATTGGGGTAACTTAACTGTTTAGTTTTTTTTTAATCCATGAAAGTGTATTTTTCCCCCCAAAAAAATGCGTTTGAAAGACCGCTGCGCAAATGTGACATAAAATATTGCAACGATTGCCATTTTATTCTTTAGGGTCTCTTCTAAAAAATATACATAATGTTTGGCGGTCCGAAGTAATTTTCTAGCAAAAAATACTGATTTTAACTTGTAAGCAACAAATGGCAGAAAAAAAGAGAGAGGTTTTGGGGAGGCTGAAATGGACTTTTCTGGTACCGTACACACGCTTGGGATACATAATTTAGTGTAAAAATAATTTTATTACAATAACAATATAAAATACATAGATAAAAAATGGACACAGAACAAAAACCATGGCTCTACATGGTCATGACTATGGTGACACTGGGACAATTGTACCATCTGTATATTGCTCGACATGTTTCGGAATTAGACACTGCTTCTTCAGGAGCCTTTTTATACTAAAATATACCCAATACACAGTGATTACCAATGTCAAACCAATTTTTTTTTATGACTTACCTTTGTTCCAGATCTAAAATTTGTGTCTTTTGCACATGGGGCTCCCATGCCCGCTGGGACAGACCTTCTCTAGCGGTCACGCACATGGTCATATCATGGGTAAGGGGACCTGTGGGGAATACTACTATACAGGGTATATACCTCTGTTTTACACTGTTATTATCTGTGAATAGCATGATGTTATGACTAATATGTTGTCTCTCTTTATTAGTAGATTGACATTTACTACTCTATATTGTGCATATTTTTGTATAAAAAGGCTCCTGAAGAAGCGGTGTCTCTTTTCGTGAAACATGTCGAGCAATTGTTATACAGATGGTACAATTTTCTCAGTGTCACCATATTTCATATCCATTTAGAGCCATGGTTTTTGTTCTGTGTCCATTTTTTATCTATTTATTTTAAATTGTTATTGTAGTAAAATTATATTTTTATACTAAATTCTGTATCCCAAGCTTGTGCACGGTACCATAAGAATCCATTTCAGCTTCATCAAAACTTCTCTATTTGTAGGGACGAAGGTACCGTACCCCTTTTTTATATATTGGGATCATTGTTGGCACTTTTTCTAAATGTCAGACAAAGGCTTAGACAGGAAGGGATTAAGCAGATTGTTTTATGCAACGCTATTGCAACCTTAATGCGACCCTGTTGCAGGCCGACAACACTAAGCCACTGCCTTGCAATTGGCAGCAACGTTATCAGCCTGCTGTGCGCGCTCCTTTAGTTGCCCATTGGGCTGCTTATCAGATAGGGAGCCCAACGGTCAACTGAAGGAATCTCCTTAGGCTTGAAACTGCTGCATATTGAGTGGTAGCATGCTTGGCTCTGTCTTGGTGTCACACCACCGTCCTTCAGGAATGATCCCTGAGAAATGCAGGGCACTGGAAGTTCCTCCAATCCATTAAAAGAGTGTCTTCCTGAGTTTCACCTGCTGTGTAATCCTCAGTCTCCCTGGAAGGAGGGCGACGCCATGCTCACCTAGGTGCCACAGGCAAAATACGAGGGTGTTGGAAGTAAAAACCCTCATTTTTTTCTATCCAGGCGCGTTTTAGACCTATGGAGACTCCTTTTACACAATGCAGGTTTGAGGGAGCGCATGCGCATTTCTGCGCAGCGTGCGTAGGGCTGCCCATTCATTTAAGGCACCGGAAATATGAAAGTGCCACACCGAACCACGATTAGCAGATGCATGGGGGTGCCACCATGTGTCAAAGGGCAACACCTTTCTGAGCATGTCAGGAAATTAATTGATTTGGGGCACGTTCCTGACATGCGCAAAGCCTGATTGTATCCTAATAGTAGGTGGTTAGGAGTAATACAAGGTCTGCTATAAAGTCTTCGCCATCCCTAAAAATGGATACAGCAAACAGCGATTTTTTTTTCTTTTCATTCTAACGATTCTCCGAGAAATGTGTCTGTGACTTGCTGTAGATTCACCGCTGAATATTCTTGTGTAATTGCATCTTAGAATGCCTGAAACAAGAAAATAGATTATTATGGGGAAGGCGTATTAAATCCCTGGCTGGAGAGAACAGAGCCCCCTCCCCTTTCATCTCTAAATATTATTGGGGCGACTCCTGGGACAGCGCGGAGCACCGCTGTGCGCCGCCGACAGTTAAATGCCACCAGCCAGCCCCGGACTGCAGATTGTACATCATTTTCTAAACCCTCTAAAGCTGATTTGTTTGCTCCAAAAGTGTAATAGTAATTTGTGATTACAAGCGTGTTCTGTAAAATGCGGTTCAGAGAGGGAAGCGTAATGGCTTTGTGGAGCCGAGCGACAATTTCTCTACGGATAAATATTTTGGTACACGCTCAATTATCCGCAGTCTGATGATTGTGCACCTGGAATGATGGCTCGCTCTGCGCCATGCCACCCTCTACCCGCCCCTGTATTTGATGTAGCTTCATTATTTTACTTTTTTTTTTATAATCATGCCCGTTGTTTCCAGCTTTCTTTTGGAATAAAGTAATTCATTCTGACTGGTATGAACTATGCATAGACCTAAGAGTAATACACAATGCCGGAGAAGTAAAAATATCAGATTTCTTGAAAAAATGTCATATAAGCTTTAACATTTGCCTTGTCTATGTGGGGTGGCCAGGGGTGCCTGTAAAAATTCCAGGGGGAGCGCCAATTTTAACCCATCCTCTCCCCTTCCCAAGCATCAGCAGACTGCCACAGGTGTGATCAAATTTATAACGGGTCACGTAGCTAAGCTCGCACTTGAGGTCGGGCATTTTAATTGAAAATCCCCTTTCATTTGGAAAAAAAGGCTTTTTGGAGGTGGCAGTATGGGCTCCTCAAAGTGGAAGTCCAGCCTAACACTAAAATCGCTACATCTACAGACATCCATGATCTAGCACTAACCTATCTATCCCTGTAAGGAAGAAATCGGTATACATTCCTTTTTTTAAATCAAACCAGTCCGGTCTCCAGCGGCGGCGACAGGTCAGAGTGGACCGAATTGAACCGGAGCCGCTTCAGAAAAGGTATGTATACTGATTTTCTTCTTTGCGGGGCTAGATAGGCTAGCGTTCGATTGTGGATGTCTATAGATGTAGCAATTTTAGTGTTAGGCTGGACTTCTACTTGGCCTGGTGGCCGCTGCTATGCCACCATCAGAAAAAGGCAAAAGAGCATGTGTGATGAAGAAAACCTGGCTTGCAGTCATCATTCCAGTTCATCCCAAAGGTGTTCAGTAGAGTTAAGGTTGTGGCTGTGTTCAGACCACTTGAGTTCCTCCACCCAAATTCATCAAACCATATCTTAACGGAGATGTTTATTTATAAGAACTGGATTTTTGAAAAAGGCAAAAGAGCATGTGTGAGGAAGAAAACCTGGCTTGCAGTCATCGTTCCAGTTCATCCCAAAGGTGTCCAGTAGAGTTGTTTGTGGATGTGTTCAGACTACTTGGGTTCCTCCACCCAGATTCATCAAACCATATCTTTATGTTGACTGAGAAGAACTGGCTTTTTCAAATTCATCCTAAAGGTGTTCAGTAGGGTTGAGGTTGGGGCTCTGTTTAGACCATTTGAATTCCTTCACTCCAAATTTATCAAACCATGTCTTTGTAGGGTTGACTTTGTACACAGGAGTGCAGTCATTCTGGAAAAGGTTTTTGGACAAACTGTTCCCATGAGGGCGGAAGTGCACAATTGTCTAAACTGTATTTTGTATGCTGTAGTTTTAAAGTAGAGCTATAGTCTCCAATTCATTTCAATGTTCCAGTTCATTGTGAAGCCGTTCAGTAGGGTTGAGGTCAGGGCTCTGTGCAGGACACTCTAGTTCTTCCACACCAAACCCATCAAACCATGTCTCTATGGAGATGTTGGTTGTGAAGAACTGGCTTTTTCCAACTAATGCCAAAAGTGTTCAGTAGAGTTGAGGTTGGGGTTTGTTCAGACCACTTGAGTTCTTTCAACCAAAGTCATCAAACCATGTCTTTATGGAGATGTTGATTTGAGAAGAACTGCCTTGTTCCAATTCATGCCAAAGGTATTTAGTAGGGTTGAGGTTGTGGCTGTATTCATACCGCTCGAGTTCCTCCACACCAAACTTATCAAACCATGGCTTTGTACACAGGAGTGCAGTCATTCTGGAAAACTGTCTTTTCCAAACTGTTTCCACGAGGTCAGAAGTTCACAATTGTCTAAAATGTCTTTGTGTGCTGTAGTTTTAAAGTAGAGCTATAGTCTCCAATTTGTTTCAGTGTTCCAATTCATTGTGAAGCTGTTCAGTAGGGTTGAGGTCAGGGCTCTGTGCAGGACACTCTAGTTCTTCCACACCAAACCCATCAAACCATGTCTTTATGGAGATGTTGGCTGATAAGAACTGGCGTAGGGTTGAGGTCAGGGCTCTGTGTAGGACACTCAAGTTCTTCCGCACCAAACCCATCAAACCATGTTTTTATGGAGATGATGGCTGAGAAGAACTGGCTTGTTCCAATTCCTGCCAAAGGTGCTCAGTAGGCTTGAGGTTGGGGCTCTGTTCAGACCAATCAAGTTCCTCCTCAGACTCCTCAAGCAATGGCTTTATGGAGATGTTGGTGCAGTCATTCTGCAAAAGAGTCTTCCCCAAACTATTGCCATGAGTTTAGAAGAGCACAATTTTCTTTGTACGCTGTTGTATTAAAGTAGAGTCATAGGCCCCGATTCATTTCAATGTTCAAATTCATCTCACATGTGTTCAGTAGGGTTGAGGTCAGTCCATTCGAGTTCTTCCACACCAAACCCATCAAACACAGGTGCATAGTCATGCTAGGACAGAAAAGGGTCTTCACCAAACTGATGTTTGTAAGCATAAGCTGTAAACCCTCCTCCTCTTTTATGCCTGTAAACACCTATATGTGCTTGGAGGTGCTTTTATAGGCTAAGGCCTCATGCACTGGTCATAAAAAATGCTGCTTATAAAGGCGTTTGCCATTTTTTCTTTCAGCCTG
Organism: Glandirana rugosa; assembly: GCA_018402905.1. Taxonomy (NCBI): domain Eukaryota; kingdom Metazoa; phylum Chordata; class Amphibia; order Anura; family Ranidae; genus Glandirana; species Glandirana rugosa. The sequence continues at coordinate 302,282 of BLSH010260803.1, forward strand.
TAGAAGCTACTCTGTTAGTCTACGTGCCTTTGCACATTTGGGCATTTACAGGAATTGACTTTTAACTTTAGGACACTTACCTATCCTGGCCTGGAGTCCAGCAATGCCGGCACCACCCACTGATCTTCAGATCTGTAGACAAGTACTGCCACCACGATTGAGGGTAAGGGAACCCGAAGGTGTAGCCGTTGGGCTTCACGGGCCGAGTCCCTACTGCCCATGCACGAATCGCTGCTGCGCTTTCTCATTGGTGGAGGAGGAGGCAGCCGGGGTGCTGACCGCAGCAGCCGTGGCCCTGGGCTCCCGGGTGTGAGAAAAAGGACATCTGTCAAAGACAGGTGGCCTCTTCCCCCCCCCCCCGAAAGGTGCCAAATGTGACACCTGAGGGGGGGAGGAATCCAACCAGCGGAAGTTCCACTTTTGGGTGGAACTCTGCTTTAAGTGTAAAGTTGTGTTTTTTTTGGGGGGAAATTGGTCATAAACGCAAACTCTCCTAAATGCTTGTACAATATTCTCCGTAGGTGTTTTTTCTGCTTCATTTTTTTCTGCCGCCTAGTGTGCATGGGCCCTTAAAAGAAAAGATTAAATGCCTGTAAAAACCCATTGTGCATGAATCCTAAACGATGCTGTAAACTGCTGCGATTTTTTTTTTCCCTCTGTATCTCCCAACGCTTTGAATAGACTTTAATGATAAATCTGCTCTCGGTTTCCTATGCGATCTGTGGGAGGACGCATTCCAGGCCGCGTCCAGATTGATGTCCAGCGACTTGTCATGTTCAGCTCTGGTACAGCGGAGTAATAAGGCTGAGCATTAGCATCATGGAGAGCCATTGTATTGCTTTCTCTCATCTCATCGCCGCAGGGCGGAGGAGGGGATGGGGGGGGGGGGGGGTAAAAGGACTTCTCATTATTCTGATTTTCGCTCGTTCAATAAACGCTCTCCCGGCCCATGTTTAACGTTGGATCTTCCGGGCGGTGAGCTTGATTATAAAGCTGAGAACCGGGGGCTGAGTCCCGCGCAGACCGCATTATGTTGAGGGCGGCCGGCGTGGAGACCTAAGCCGCTCTTGCACAATCAGCGAGTCAGTGCGCCCGCTAATTATATCCTTAAGGTTTTCTAGGCTTCCGTGAAGTGGTCCAGCCGCACAGTAAATGCATGTTCTTACAATGCCGCCTTTTGTCCTGGCGGTCATTGCAATTTTACACTCCGGAGAAAGTGTCGGAGACTTCCCGCTGCGATTCATCTATATTTTACCGAATTAGCGCTGAATGCACGGGATATGGGATTAATGCAGAATACACGTGATCTGCTTATTTGTATTTTTATTTTGTCCTTTACTCTCCCATCTTAAAAAGAAGCCGTCAGGTCTCTAAAGAAATCCAAACATCAGATCCCTGTAAGGCAAGGGGTGGGCAACCTTGGTGCTCTTCTAATGAATACTGCGCCACCCTTGTATTCAATAGACCGTTTGAATATCAATAATAAAGTGCTGTAGTGCTAAAAAAAAACGTAAATCTCGTGACCATTTACTCAGAAATATATAAATACTATATTGCCAAAAGTATTGGGACGGCTGCCTTTACACACAAATGAGCTTTAATGGCATAACAGTCTTAGTCTGTAGGGTTCAATATTGAGTTGGCCCACCCTTTGCAGATATAACAGCTTCGACTCTTCTGGGAAGGCTGTCCACAAGGTTTAGGAGTGTCTATGGGAATGTTTGGCCATTCTTCCAGAAGGCACTGATGTTGGATGAGAAGGCCTGGCTCGCAAACTATTATTGTTATTGCCAGCATTGTGCAAGAACTATTATCATTGTTATTAATGATGTTAATCTTTTTAATAATAGGCTATTTTTAATAATGATAATACAATGAAAGGCTGTATTGGAAATAAAACCTACATATACATACATGGTATTGTTAGTGAAGAATCTGTGTTTTATTTTTTCCTGCAGAGGTTATGTCGGTAGGTTGTCTTCCTCTTTGTAGCCCTTGGTATACAGAGCTGTAGTGATGTTTATTTAGTACCCCGGAGTCCCTGAGAATTATAATTGCGGTGTTTCCTGCGATCGGCGGACGCGTCTTGTTATCCTGTACAATGCGGCGCCGAGCCGCGCTCTCCTGAAGACCTGTCCTCTGGACTTGTTGTGTTTTAATGATATCTGTCAATCATCGGTCCCAGCAATTTCCTCCTGTCCCGTGGCGGTCGGTCTCTAGCCGGGTACGGTTGTGTTTCCCGTAGATGGACAAGTCACTCAGTCCTCGGGTTATTCATGAGCTTTGGCATATTCGGGGCAGTACGGCTCCTGCACAACTCGCATCACCAGTAAATGAGAGTTTCCTATTTGAGGGGTAGCCAGAGTCTTTAAATCTGTTTTTTTTTGTTTTTCTCTCTATGGGAATGTGGTGCGCTTAAAGGTAAACTACAGGCAAGGAGCTCAAAAGCAGTTGTACTGAGAACTGGCTCACCTGCCGATGGGTTTGTAATACATTTCAGGGTGTTTTGAGATCCAGGTGCTCCACCTCCCCTGCAGCAGCACATGATTGATCTAGAGCAGTGTTTCCCAACCCCTTTTTCAGTGGTGACACCCAAAATCCTGAGGCACCCCAGTTTGAAACAGAATAATGTTACTTGCCAATGGGAAACATGACATAGAAATACCTTTCTAATATTCTTTACGGACATTCACGGATACTTCTTACGGCTATTTGCGGATATAAACAACATTTTTTGGAGTTTTTCCTTTTGTCCCTTTTTACACCTGGCAATATACACATACACCATTCACCCCTGAACTTTCTATTACATTCTCTTTTTTTACGGACACTAACAGATTATTATTTATGGACATTTACGGACCGTAGAGTGGTGTATATATTTTTCCATATTGTTACAATTTTTCTTATTTGCAATACCTAGTTTTAATGATCCTCACCTGTTAACACTGTTGAACATCTAAATCACTGCATTTATTTGGTATATAATTTTTACGGACTTTATTTACGGATTTTTACGGACTTTACACAATCTGATAATTTAATTTATATTTTTGTATTTGTCTTATTTATTGATCTTCACCTGCTGTCACTGTTGAACATCTAATCACTGGATCTATTTGGTATATAATTTTTACCGAGTTTTTACGGACTTTATTTATGGATTTTTACGGACTTTACACAATTTTGATGATTTAATTTATTGTATTTATTTTATTTATCACATGTGGGTGGGTCCCTTTTTCTATTTATTTATTCATTTATATACCAGTTATACACGCAACTGATGAGTTTATTTGTATCCAATATATATATCATTCATTCTTAACACAGAATTAGTACACTTACCTGATTTACCTTAGACAGCGCCATTCCTGCTTTCTCTTCTATACACCTCCCCCTTTTTTCAAAGGGGTATCTGGAAGGCAGCAGTCTTTTTTCCTACTCTATTAGTTTTATCCCAGCGCAGGTTTACCAGATCATTTAATGGGAAACATGAGCCTAGGACAATGCACACAACCGCCTTGATGGACTTCTCTTCCCATCAGGAGATGCCTCCATCACACCAGAGCATGCATTTCTCATCAGAGCCCCCCTTCATTGCCGTAAGTCACCCATCACATTAAAGTCCCCCTATGAATGACAGCCCCCCATAACATCAGAGTACCCTCATGACAGACTCCTCCCCCTATTAAATCAGAGGTCCACCCGCCCGTCATATCAGAGGTCCACCCTACAAATGACAACCCACCATCTAATCAGAGGTCTGGGGGGGCCCCCCATCAAATCAGAGGT
>BLSH010260803.1:306086-316986 GCA_018402905.1 Glandirana rugosa
ACCCTCTTGAACGTGTTAACCACCGACTGATTTATGAAAAAACGGGGTGACATAGATATGTCTCTTCATATATATATACAATTTTGTGTCTGTGTCCCGTTGAAGAACAATCTTATGTCTCGCCTACCCTTGAAAAATATGTTCACCGAATTGTTTGTGAAATTTTGGTCGAACAGGCTAAATATGTTCACACACACACACACACACACACACACACACACACTCTCAAAGAACACCATACCAACTGTGAAACATGGTGGAGGTTCGGTTATGTTTTGGGGCTGCTTTGCTGTGTCTGGCATAGGGTGCCCTATACTATTTGCTGCCACCAGTGGGGGGGTTACACACACACACACACACACACACACACACTCTCACACACACTCTCACACACACACACACACACACACACACACACACACTTGTATAAATCGGACAAGCTGGTTTTAAAGTGTTTGTTAAGCCACTTGTATAAAAAGTTCCCATCCGCTCTGTATTCTAACAAGAAGTTGCCCTGTGTCTGTGTTTTAACATATATATATACTTCTCTGTATAGATACAGTGGGGCAAAAAAGTATTTAGTCAGCCACCAATTGTGCAAGTTCTCCCACTTAAAAAGATGAGAGAGGCCTGTAATTTTCATCATAGGTTCACTTCAACTATGAGAGACAGAATGAGAAAAAAATCCAGAAAATCACATTGTCTGATTTTTTTAAAGAATTTATTTGCAAATTATGGTGGAAAATAAGTATTTGGTCACCTACAAAAAAAGCAAGATTTCTGTCTCTCACAGACCTGTAACTTCTTTAAGAGGCTCCTCTGTCCTCCCCTCATTACCTGTATTAATGGCTCCTCTATGAACTCGTTATCAGTATAAAAGACACAACCTGTCCACAACCTCAAACAGTCAGACTCCAAACTCCACTATGGCCAAGACCAAAGAGCTGTCTAAGGACCAGAAACAAAATTATAGACCTGCACCAGGCTGGGAAGACTGAATCTGCAATAGGTAAGCAGCTTGGTGTGAAGAAATCAACTGTGGGAGCAATTATTAGAAAATGGAATTCAAGACCACTGATAATCTCCCTCGATCTGGGGCTCCACGCAAGATCTCACCCCATGGGGTCAAAATGATCACAAGAACGGTGAGAAAAAATCCCAGAACCACACGGGGGGGACCTAGTGAAGGACCTGCAGAGAGCTGGGACCAAAGTAACAAAGGCTACCATCAGTAACAATACACCACCAGGGACTGAATTCCTGCAGTGCCAGACGTGGCCCCCTGCTTAAGCCAGTACATGTCCGGGCCCGTCTGAAGTTTGCTAGAGAGCATTGTCATATGGTCAGATGAAACCAAAATAGAACTTTTTGGTAAAAACTCAACTTGTCGTGTTTGGAGGAGAAAGAATGCTGAGTTGCATCCAAAGAACACCATACCTACTGTGAAGCATGGGGGTGGAAACCTCATGCTTTGGGGCTGTTTTTCTGCAAAGCGACCAGGACGACTGATCCATGTAAAGGAAAGAATGAATGGGGCCATGTATCGTGAGATTTTGAGTAAAAACCTCCTTCCATCAGCAAGGGCATTGAAGATGAAACATGGCTGGGTGTTTCAGCATGACAATGATCCCAAATACACCGCCCGGGCAACAAAGGAGTGGCTTCGTAAGAAGCATTTCGAGGTCCTGGAGTGGCCTAGCCCCAGTCTCCAGATCTCAACCCCATAGAAAATCTTTGGAGGGAGGAAAATCTGTGTTGCCCAGCGACAGCCCCAAACCATCATTGATCTAGAGGAGATCTGCATGGAGGAATGGGCCAAACTACCAGCAACAGCGTGTAAAAACCTTGTGGAGACAGAAAACGTTTGACCTCTGTCATTGCCAACAAAGGGTATATAACAAAGTACTGAGATGAACTTTTGTTATTGACCAAACACTTATTCTCCACCATAATTTGCAAATAAATTCTTTAAAAATCAGACAATGTGATTTTCGGGAATTTTTTTTCTCATTCTGTGTCTCATAGTTGAAGTGTCCCTATGATGAAAATTACAGGCCTCTCTCATCTTTTTAAGTGGGAGAACTTGCACAATTGGTGGCTGACTAAATACGTTTTTGCCCCGCTGTAACACACCTTCTTACCAGGATCAGTTGTCATTTTTCAGCTTTTCCCTCTCAGCTCAGAAGTCCTGAGGGTGGGGCTGAGCACTGCTGCTGACGTCAGCTGGAGAGAGAGATCTGTGCTGTGTTATCTATATAGATAAGAATGTTTCTGATATAACACTGACACAGGGAACTTATTCTTCTAATACAGAGGAAATAGGAGCTTTTAGAGTTAATTATGAGAGGAAGAGGGAGGGTGGAGTTGAAGGCAGGCACACAGGAGATAGGAGCGCTGGGAGTGACAGACTGCATAGACCACGGGGCTCTCAAGATGAGCTATATACAGGGGGAGTCAGCACTCGGGGGGGGCGGGGGGAAGTTATGACCTGGCATTATCAAACAGATATTTTAGGGGGTACTGAGGAATAATTTAAAAAGCAAAAGCACCATGCCGCTAATTGCACATTAAAGAGACAGGAGCAGCATTTTTATTTTTGGGTTAACAAAAGCTTTATGCATATATCGCTTCCATGTAGTAGTGCCTCTCCCCCAACCATGTTTCTCAGGCTTCACCATCCTACCTGGGACCAGCGTGATGGGTGTCATCAGGTGGAGACCAGCTGATCTCCTCCTCCTAATGTGAACCTGGAAGCACGGTGTCTTGCATCACTTCCAGGTTCAGCTGTCACTTGTCTTGCTTTCATTGGCTTCATTAAAGGGTAGGTGAAACCTTCTTGTAGATTCCTGGTGTCTCATTACAGAGAAGCTGTCACAACAAATATTACATGAGGGACATTTTGGTCCCGTGTGTGATAAATAAAATGTAAAAAATGTTGAGCCCTTCTACATACCCGCATATTTAAACACACATCAGAGGCACCTAGGTAGGAAAAAGTCTGTTGTGCTACACATGTTGTATATCGCTGCACACGCCAAAGTGAGAGTAATAACTGTAGGCCTGTTATTCACAGTTGACTCTAAACTGATGATTTGTAGGGGTTTTTAAAGTGTCGCCGATATAAAATTTAGATTACTGAAATATTTTGGCGATTCTCGAACACTTGCAGCTTGACATGTTTGGTATCTTTTTACTCGGCGCAACCTCATCTCATTAAAAAAAAAAAAATGCAACTAAATATTAGTTTAGGAACCCCAGCATTTTTGTCCATTGATTTATTTATTTTTATAATTGAAGACCCAACTCCAGGAATTAAAAAAAACAAAAACAAAAAAAACAAGAAACCTCGCGGTGGGGTGCTGCGCCTGCATTGCAACGGTGTTAACTTCTTGTTTTATGTCTAGGGGATGGGAAAAGCAGTTTTACTTACATGGTCATCTGCTCCCCTAGCAGGTGGCACTCGCCTCCACTCTCCTGGCTCCCGCAGCAAGCAGCAGTGGGTGCTCCACTGGCAAATGGCGCTCCCCCAGCAAGCGGCGGTTCCTTCCGCTTTCCCAGCAGACAGCATTCCCCTCTTGCTGACTGCATAACGCCATTATACAGTGGCAAAGTGGCTCTCTTGTGCCGGATCATGTACCTAGTGTATGATCCGGTACTTCTGGGTAGGGGGCACGCACGTGCCGCTTGTGCTGTGACTAGTCACAGCACAAGCCGATTAGTGGGTGCTGACCAATGGATGACCGCCGGCACCCGCTGATTGTCACAGAGACAGACAGAACAGAGCTCTGTCAATGCAAACAATACAGAGCTCAGTCCTGTCAGCAGGGATGTGCTGGATTTTTTTTTCATGCAAAGCAGGGAATAAAATCTAGCACATCCTTTAGTAGAAGCGCCACATAGTAAACGCAAAAAAAACCACTGGTCTGAGCGCCTTAAACGTTTAACCCCTTCCCCGCCAGTCTCATTATGTCCCCACAGAGTGTCAAAAGTGTCAGATTATCTGCCGCAATACTGCAGTTCCGCTATAAGTCGCTGATCGCCTCCATTAATAGTATGAAAAAATAAAAATAAATGAAAATTCCAGTGTATGTACCATAGTTTGTAGACTCTATAAATTTTGAGCAAACCAAACAGTATACGCTTGTTGGGATTTTTTTGCCAAAGACGTAGTAGAATACATACTGCCCTAAATGTATAAAGAAATTTGATTTTATAAATTTTTGTATTGGATATGTCTTGTAGCAGAAAGTACAAAGTGTTTTTTGTTTTTTTTTGTTTTTTGTTTTTTGTTTTTTTTTCAAAATTGTCAGGCTTTTTTGTGTCTAGCACAAAAAATAAAAAATGCAGAGGTGATCAAATACCAACAAAAGAAAGCTCTATGTGTGGGGAAAAAATTACATAAATTCCATGTCTGTACAGCATTACATGACTGTACAATTGTCAGTTAAAGTAACGCAGTGCTGTATAACAAGATTGGCCTGGTCAGGAAGGGGGGTAAATCTTCCTGGGGTCAAGTGGTTAAGGCTTGACATGTTCACCCTCTGTAACAGAAAGACTCCACTGCAAAGTATGACTCCAATAAACAACAACATATGTCAGTTACTTTGGTCAGTTGCAAAATATTTCAGAAAGGTACCAACAAATGTGTCCATGCCCTCCACCTGCCACCAACTGGAGCCCCATGTCCTCCACCTGCCACCAACTGGAGCCCCATGTCCTCCACCTGCCACCAACTGGAGCACCATGTCCTCCACCTGCCACCAACTGGAGCCCCATGTCCTCCACCTGCCACCAACTGGAGCCCCATGTCCTCCACCTGCCACCAACTGGAGCCCCATGTCCTCCACCTGCCACCAACTGGAGCCCATGTCCTCCACATTCCACCAACTGGAGCCCCATGTCCTCCACCGACAGACAGTCACAAGTACCTTCTGCAATGTTTTTGAATTGTTTTCTTCTGGAACAATCAGAGATATTCCTAGAAATTCTAAGTCTGCAGCGTTTCTTGGTATTTCTGAAGTTCTGGGCTTCTCCTTTAAGTCTTGTGAGTGGGCCGCTAGCAGTGTGTCTTCTGAAATCATAATTATTAGTTACATGGTGGATCACCACCATCTTTCCAGGGTCATATCTATTATCTCCAAACCCTTTTGTTTTTATTGTGTGTGTGTGCTTAAACAGAGTGAAAATAATAGACTGTCAAATTAATTACATATTCTGAGGCTGCATACAATGCAATGTTATATTGTGCACTTAATCCACCCCTAATCCCGGAGACTGGAAGGAACGCCTTCCACCTCACCCCCCTAATCCCATCTGGTAATCCTGCATGTTGTCCAGCAAAGTCCTCATCATCGGCTGGCACGCTAAACCGGGGACCTGGCGGGGGTTACCTCCGCCGCTGGAACATTTTGGAAATGAAATTGAAGACAGCGCGAGAAAAATAATAATTGCTGTTCTGTTCTGGCAGAGGCTCATCTGCTGATATTGTGCCGTGCAAGGATTACACTGCGCTTCCGTGCTGCAAGAGAAATCACTCTTCTAGTCTAGATATTGTCTTCTTCTTCACCACTTCAAAGACTTTTCCTTTGAGCCTAATATAGACGAGAAGAAGGAGCATTTCAATAAATATTCCCTTTAATTCTGGTATTTTGTAGCTGAATATTGCGCTGTTTGATGTTGCCGCCTTTGTTTTCAGAGGAGTTTTTCTTCTGAATCATTTAATAAAGAAATTAAATAAAAAATATAAATATATATATATATATATATATATATTGTATTGCAATTAATATAATACATAAATAGTTTAAATAAACAAAAATTAAATATATAAAGCTCACCTGATAAAATATATATATATATATATATACACACTGTATCTCACAAAAGTGAGAGAAATTTTTTTGTAAATATTTTATTCTTTTCATGTGACAACACTGAAGAAATGGCACTTTGCTACAATGTAAAGTAGTGAGTGTATAGCAGTGTAAATTTGCTGTCCCCTCAAAATAACTCAACACACAGCCATTAATGTCTAAACCGCTGGCAACAAAAGTGAGTACATCCCTAAGTGAAAATGTCCAAATTGGGCCCAAAGTGTCAATATTTTGTGTGGCCACCATTACTTTCCAGCACTGCTTTAACCCTCTTGGGCATGGAGTTCACCAGAACTTCACAGGTTGCCACTGGAGTCTTCTTCCACTCCTCCATGATAATATCACAGAGCTGGTGGATGTTAGAGACCTTGTGCTCCTCCACCCTCCATTTGAGGATGCCCCACAGATGCTCAATAGGGTTTAGGTCTGGACACATGCTTGGCCAGCCCATCACCTTTACCCTCAGCTTCTTTAGCAAGGCAATGGCCATCTTGGAGGTGTGGTTGGGGTCGTTATGTTGGAATACTGCCCTGTGGCCCAGTCTCTGAAGGGAGGGGATCATGCTCTGCTTCAGTATGTCACAGCGCATGTTGGCATTCATGGTTCCCTCCGTGAACTGTAGCTCCTCAGTGCCGGCAGCGCTCATACAGCCCCAGACCATGACACTCCCACCACCATGCTTGACTGTAGGCAAGACACACTTGTCTTTGTACTCCTCACCTGGTTGCCGCCACACACGCTTGACACCATCTGAACCAACTAAGTTTATCTTGGTCTCGTCGGACCACAGGACATGGTTCCAGTAATCCATGTCCTTAGTCTGCTTGTCTTCAGCAAACTGTTTGTGGTCTTTCTTGTGCATCATCTTTAGAAGAGGCTTCCTTCTGGGAAATGCAGACCAATTTGATGCAGTGTACGGCATATGGTCTGAGCACTGACAGGCTGACCCCCCCACCCCTTCAACCTCTGCAGCATTGTTGGCAGCACTCATACATAAATTTCCCAAAGACAACCTCTGGATATGATGCTGAGCACGTGCACTCAACTAATTTGGTCGACCATAACAAGGCCTGTTCTGAGTGGAACCTGTCCTGTAAAACCGCTGTATGGTCTTGACCACTGTGCTGCAGCTCAGGTTCAGGGTCTTGGCAATCTTCTTATAGCCTAGGCCATCTTTATGTAGAGCAGCAATTCTTTTTTTCGGATCCTCAGAGTTCTTTGCCATGAGGTGCCATGTTGAACTTCCAGTGACCAGTATGAGAGTGAGAGTGATAACACCAAATTTAACACACCTGCTCCCTAGTCACACTTGAAACCTTGTAACACTAACAAGTCACATGACACTGGGGAGGGAAAATGGCTAATTGGTCCCAATTTGGACATTTTCACTTAGGGGTGTACTCACTTTTGTTGCCAGCGGTTTAGACATTAATGGCTGTGTGTTGAGTTATTTTGAGGGGACAGCAAATTTACACTGTTATACAAGCTGTACACTCACTACTTTACATTGTAGCAAAGTGTCATTTCTTCAGTGTTGTCACATGAAAGGATATAATAAAATATTTACAAAAATGTGAGGGGTGTACTCACTTTTGTGAGATAATGTGTGTGTGTGTGTGTGTGTGTGTGTATATATATATATATACACACACACACACACACACACACACTCAAACATATAACACTCTAGCTGGATCTTAGAAGATGACAATAATTTCCTTCTATGCTTCTAAGGTAAGAGCATTAAAAACCTTTCAATCGCCACACACCATACAAAGCTGTATGTTATAAGGATAATAAGCATCCTTGGCAAACTCCAGCCAAGCCACGCCATGACGCATTTCAACGGCATAAGGTGAAATGCGTTGGATAGTGGCTTGGGCTGAGTTTGCGGAGGCTGCTGTTATCCTTATAACATACAGCTTTGTATGGTGTGCGGCGACTGAAACACCTTTAATGCTCTTACATTAGGTGTGGAGTCAGGATGAACTCCCATCCAGCCTTCACCCACAATGGGATCTATTGAACAAGGCCTATGTGGAGACCCAAAAAGGCTTTTCTAGGTTCACTTCCATACTCTTTGATTCACTGTTTGCTTTAGACCAGCCATGTCCAGGCACCGTGACACATTGACAGAATGGAGTGACTGAATGGAGTGACTGAATGGAGGCAGTTGCTTATCTTAAAGGGTTACTGCATCCAAATGGGCTATTTCGGTATACATTTCTTTATTGTCCATAGCAGTTCACATACAGTGCCAAAAATAATTTGTTCCCCTGCAGATTTTGTAAGTTTGCCCACTTACAAAGAAATGATCATTCTATAACTTAACCAAAAATCTAGAACAAAACACATAAAACAAGTGCTATAAATTGAGTTAGCCTTTACCTTTAGCTGAGAAACAGCCCCAAAGCATCATGTTTCCACCTCCATGCTTGACTGTAGGGATGGCGTTCTTAGGGTCATAGTCAGCATTTTTCTTCTTCCATACACGGCGAGTCGAGTTAATGCCAAAGAGCTCAATTTTGGTCTCATTTGACCTCAGCACTTTCTCCCAATCCCTCTCTGAATCATTTAGATGTTCATTGGCATGACTGTACATGTACCTTCTTGAGGAGAGGGACTTGCTGTGTTTGGAGGAAGAAAAATGCTGACTATGACCCTATGAACATCATCCCTACAGTCAAGCACAGAGGTGTAAACATTATGCTTTGGGGCGGTTTCTCTGCTAAAGGTACAGGCTGACTTTGCCGTATTGAGGGGCCAATTGACAGGGCCATGTATATTGGATGAGAACCTTCTTCCCTCAGCCAGAACACTGAAGATGGGTCTTTCAGCATGACAATGCCAAAACACTCAATTTTGGTCTCATCTGGCCACACCACTTTCTCCCAATCCTCCCCTGAATCATTTAGATGTTCATTGGCAAACTTCAGAAGAGCCCGTACATGTGCCTTGAGGAGGGGGACCTTGCGAGAGCTGCAGGATTTCAATCCATGGCGGTGTATTGTGTTACCAATGGTTTGTATGGTGACTGCGGTCCCAACTGCCTTGAGATGATTCACAAGCTTCTCCCATGTAGTTCTGGGCTGATCCCTCACTTTTCTCATGATCATCCTCACCCCATGAGGGGGAAATGTTGCATGGAGCTCCAGACTGAAGGAAATTGATGGTTATTTTGTATTTCTTCCACTTGCAAATAATCATTCCAACATGTCTCCTTCCCACCAAGCTGCTTGGTGATGGTCTTGTATCCCATTCCAGCCTTGTGCAGGTGGACAATGTTGTCCCTGCCATCCTTTGACAGCTCTTTGGTCTTGCCCATAATGGTGAGGTTTGAATGGAAGAAAGAGATTCTGAGGACTTGTGTCTTTTATACACACGAGTTGTCATTAGGAGCTCCTTCTTAAATTGGCAGGACTAATCTGTGTACCACAGGAGCACCTACTGTAGCCTGTCACTTTCATGATGAATAGACCTCAATTTGCTCACATCACTCTGAAGAGAAACCTTTACAAGTAAATTGGTACAATTTAAAGAGAACCTGTCACTAGAGGTGCCCTCCTCCTGAAAATGCTTGTTGCCTGGTTGGTATGTACAGTTTCTAGTTACAATACCAGGTCCTATGAGAGAGCTGATCTGGGCTGGAGCCTATAGAAGAACCGCATGACAGCATCCCTCCAAAAAAATGGCTACACTATCATGGCCACCCATGCATCTAATTGGCGGGAAATGCTCTGCTTATTTTAGCTCTGCTGTGTTTGCAATGGCCCAGATGAGAATAGTGTTGCCATCCTAACAGATTGAAATTTACTAACCTGACACCCAAAATTTACTGGCACATCCACATTTTTTATTGGCGTTTCCAAAAGCTACAAAATTGGTGGCAGGTGGCGGGCATGGACTCCAGTTGGTGGCAGGTGGAGGGCATGGACTTCAGTTGGTGGCAGGTGGAGGGCATGGACTCCAGTTGGTGGCAGATGGAGGATATGGACTCCAGTTGGTGGCAGGTGGAGGGCATAGACTCCAATTGGTGGCAGGTGGAAGGCCTGGATACCTGTTGGTGGCAGGTGGAGGGCATGAACGCCAGTTGGTGGCAGGTGGAGGGCATGAACTCCAGTTGGTGGCAGGTGGAGGGCATGGACTCCAGTTGGTGGCAGGTGGAGGGCATGGACTCCAGTTGGTGGCAGGTGGAGGCCATGGACTTTAGTTGGTGGCAGGTGGAGGGCATAGACCCCAGTTGGTGGCAGGTGGAGGGCCTGGATACCAGTTGGTGGCAGGTGGAGGACATGGACTCCAGTTGGTAGCAGGTGGAGTTTTAAGTGCAAATTGCAGTAGTTAGGCTACAAATTAATACAATATGTAGTTAGCAATGTGATTTAACCACTTCAATACTATGCACTTAGAACACTTTACTACCAGACCAATTTTCAGTTTTCAGTGCTGTTGCGTTTGAATGACAATTGCGCGGTCGTGCGACGCTGTACCCAAACAAAGTTTTTATCATTTTGTTCCCACAAATAGAGCTTTCTTTTGGTGGTATTTGATCACCCCTGCGGTTTTTATTTTTTGCGCTACAAATAAAAAAAGACCGAAAATTTTGAAAAAAAAAAAATTCTCTATTTTTGTCACAAAACCTTGTAAATAAGTAAATTTTCTCCATCACTGGTGGGCACTGATGAGGCTACACTGACGGGCACTGATGTGGCAGTACTGATTGGCACTGATGAGGCGGCACTGATGAGGTGGCACTGATGATGAGGCACTTATATGCAGCGATGATGAGCACTGTTAGGCGGCACTGATAAGCAGCACTGACGGGTACTGAGAGGTGGCACTGATATACAGCACTGATGGGCACTGATATGCAGCACTGACGGACACTGCTAAGCGGCACTGATGGGCACTAATAGACAGCACTGATTGGCACTCATAGGTGGCACTGGGCACTGATAGGTGGCACTGATGGGCGGGCACTGGTAGGTGGCAATGGTGGGCACTGATGTGTGGCACTGGTTTGCATTGAT
>BLSH010260803.1:351501-365835 GCA_018402905.1 Glandirana rugosa
TAGCTCCCTCCAGACACTACCTCCCTCAGACATTAACCCCCCCCCCGACACTACCTCCCCATAGACACCCTCCATCACAGCCCCCCCCCCAATTACAGACTCCCTCCATCACAGACCTCCCTCGATATTACATAATCAGTCTCTCCCTTTCATCATTGCAGCATTCCTCCTTCCCCACACTGCCCTACCTTATTCACACAAGCCTGGAAGCGCTGCACGTCCTGACAAAGGGCGGGACTTTTCAAGTTAAATGCGAGTGATTGGTTGCTGGCCAGCCAATCACCCGCTTTGTAACTTGAAAAGTCCCACCCTTTGTCCGTATCTGCAGCACTTCCAGGCTTGTGTGAATAAGGTAGGGCAGTGTGGGGAGGAAGGGGGAGTGATGCGATGAGGGAGAGGCCTGCTGCGTCTCCCATGTAATCAATGAAGTTGGCGGCAGCGGCGGGCAGGCGAGCCGGCAGAGGGGAGAGAACACTCAGACAACTATTTGCCGAGGCTGCGGGCCGGAGAGGGCTGCTACTGGGTCCGGATTTGGCCCGCGGTCCGCCATTTAGTGATACCTGCTGTAGATCAATCAAACAATGTTTTAGTTTACTATTTGCAGTATTTTCAGTTGATTACCCGTATGGAGCAATAACGTGCATTATGTTCAGTATTTTAATTAATCAAAAATTGCTTGTCTGCGATCGCTCTTACCTAGTC
Source organism: Glandirana rugosa (assembly GCA_018402905.1). NCBI lineage: Eukaryota > Metazoa > Chordata > Amphibia > Anura > Ranidae > Glandirana > Glandirana rugosa. The sequence continues at coordinate 352,204 of BLSH010260803.1, forward strand.
GATCACAGATCACTGTGTGTGTGGCCCTTTGAGTGAGCCGCTAGATTATTACCTCTTCTCCTTCCGGAGATCACCGTCCTGAAACCTGGGAGCTGAGAACGATCCGAGCGCAGAGATCCGTAGTCCCGCAAGGAACGTCACCTTTGGTTTCCAAGCCTTATGTGATCCTTGTTAGAGAAATTCTGCTGCACGCGGGTTACGCTCTCGCCCGCTAATTCGGATTGTTACCTCGGGTGCCCTTGTCATTTAGGCAGCCTCATTAGCCGCGCTGATTGTTATTAACGATGCCCGGAAAGTGACGGGGACCATGTTTAAGCTTGTAGATACAGAAATACGGACGGATTTTGTTTTGACTAATTGATTTAAAGTAAAGACTATTTCTAACTCGGCTGGCACAGCGCGCTGGAAGACTGCCACTAATTAGGTGCTATTAGTAAATGAAAGAGTACAGTTATTGGAAATAAAGAAGGAAGCCAAGAGTTATAAACTAAAAGGAGGCTCCTCTAGAGGGCCCCAGGATTTCATGGGCCCTTGAGGGCTACTGAGCTTACACGGGTAGGTCAGTTTATTCTCATGCTTGAAACATTTATACATGAAGGGTATTAAATCTCTTACACATACTTCATAGTTTCCTGAATGGATACATGAAGAGTAAATGAAGGGACAGAATATTTACCTTTTCTAAGGAAAATGCTTCTCTTGGCTCCCTCCAGTGCTGGTCTCGGGATTTTAGGCAATTGGTCATATGATTTTTCTTAAAAAGGAGGATCAGATTTTAGATTGGCTGATCTTTTCGTTCATCGGGGATCACATGATCATGTGCCTAATAAGCATGGACAATTTTTTTTAAATATAGGGGACTGCAGGTGTGACCCCTGGAATGGTCAAAGAGTTGCAAAAAGTGTTCACTTTAGTTGGAGACTGCCAGTGTATTACATGCAGAAGATGTTTAGAGACTGCAGATGTGCTACAATAAGTGGTCATAGTCTCCAGATGTGGTGTAATAGGTGTTCAGAGACTGGATATGCTACAATAAGTGGTCATAGACCCCAGATATGCCGTAGTAAGTATTCAGAGACTGCTGTTGTGCTACAATAAGTGTTTATAGACCCCAGATATGCTGTAGTAAGTATTCAGAGACTGCTGTTGTGCTACAATAAGTGGTCATAGACCCCCAGATATGCTGTAGTAAGTATTCAGAGACTGCTGTTGTGCTACAATAAGTGTTCATAGACCCCCAGATATGCTGTAGTAAGTATTCAGAGACTGCTGTTGTGCTGCAATAAGTGGTCATAGACCCCCAGATATGCTGTAGTAAGTATTCAGAGACTGCTGTTGTGCTACAATAAGTGGTCATAGACCCCCAGATATGCTGTAGTAAGTATTCAGAGACTGCTGTTGTGCTACAGTAAGTGGTCATAGACCCCATATATGCTGTAGTAAGTATTGCCAGCCGCCAGTATTTTTACTGGCAGACAGTAAAAAAACAGGCAATTTTCTCCTGCCAGTAAAAGGAAAAGGTTGCCAGTAAAAAAATATGTCTGTGAACGCTCGGCTTAGTCTGGAGCCAGCCGAGACTATCCTAGTGCCTTCTACAGTGTGTTCAGGGGGCTCTGACAGAGGCAGCGCCTGAGCATGTCATGTGATGTCATGGTGCAAGGGAGCCAAGCAGAGCAGCCAGAGCCTTGTGTGCCGGTCTGCGGTATGGGAGCAAGGCAGGCTGGGAGTGGGACTGTCAGTGCTGTTTAGACCGGAGTGGACTGAAGGGACCACCTGGCATGGAGAGAGACTGCCACTGTGACTTAGGAGGGGGTGTGTGGGGTTTCATCATCATCATCTGTGCTGCTGCACACTGCTGTCAGTGACACTGTGAGTCAATTTCATGTCTGTGTGCCGCCCATTCTAAATTCATGTCCTCCTAAGTCCTGTCCCTGAGCTACTTTCTATATCAAAAATAAAATAATTTTTTTTTTTTGCCTTACGATCTACCTTAATTGATATTGCCAATTGCTCATTGTACTTGTTTGTAGCCTAAATACTGAAACTTGCATTTATAACTTTTGGAAATGCCAGTAAAAACGTGGCTGTGCCAGTAAATTTTTGGCATTGCCAGTAAATTTCAATCTGGTAGGTTGACAACGCTGATTCAGAGACTGCTGTTCTACAATATGTGGTTATAGACTCCAGATATGCTGTAGTAGACGTTCAGAGACTGCAAATGTGCTCCAATAAGTGGTCATAGACTCCAGATATGCAGCAGTAGATGTTCACAGACTGCAAATGTAATCCAATAAGTGGTCATAGACCCCAGATATGCTGTAACAAGTATTTAGAGATTGTTGCTGTGCTACAATAAATGGTCATAAACCCCAGATATGCTGTAGTAAATATTCAGAGACTGCTGTTGTGCTACAATAAATGGTCATAGACCCCAGATATGCTGTAGTAAATATTCAGAGACTGCTGTTGTGCTACAATAAGTGGTCATAGACTCCAGATATGCAGCAGTAGATGTTCAGAGACTGCTAATGTGCTCCAATAAGTGATCATAGACTCCAGATTTGATTTAATATTTACATAGTTAGGTTGAAAAAAGACACAAGTCCATCTAGTTCAACCAATAAAATAAAAAATAGGTGTTCAGAGATTGCGGATGTACTGCAATAAGTGGTCATAGACCCCATATATGCTGTAGTAAGTATTCAGAGACTGCTGTTGTGCTACAATAAGTGGTCATAGACCCCATATATGCTGTAGTAGGTGTTCAAAGACTGCAGATCTTCTACAATGATTGGTCATAGACTCCAGATGTGGTGTTGTAGGTGTGCCAGACTGCTGATACGCTACAATAAGTGGTCATAGACCGTAGACTCCAGATGTGGTGTTGTAGGTGTGCCAGACTGCTGATACGCTACAATAAGTGGTCATAGACCGTAGACTCCAATTGTGGTGTAGTAGGTGTTCAGAGACTGTGGATGTGTTACAATAAGTGGTCATAGACTCCGGTTGTGGTGTAGTAGGTATTCAGAACAGAAACTACTGATGTGCTAAAATAAGCGGTCATATACTCCAGATGAACATTTAGGTGGTCAGAGACTGCGGATGTGGTAAGTTAAGTGGTGAAAGACTGCAGTAGTGCTGTAGTAGGAAGTCAGGGACAACAAGACTCTTACAATGCTGCATGTAGCCTTTTGGAGTATAAATGTTGTTTAAATGCACAAGACGGTCATCCTAAACTTGGCTTCACTCTACTTTGGGTGGGAAGTGGGAAATCAAGTTAGTGTGATTCATATATATATATATGTATATTTTTTTTTATATATACAGTTGGGAAAGCCTTAGAACCTCTTTCAGTTTTTATATCGGGTTTCGCTCACTTTAATTCAGTCACTCTCAACCACAATTCCCATTCTGACCTCCTATGCAATGGGAACATTTCTTCTATATTCCTTACATTGGTAGTCACACCGATAGAAGGGTGATTTTTTGTCACTGACTCCAGAGACTAAAAAAAAAAAAAATATTTCAAGGATTCGTCTGGGGTATAAGGGTTGAGAAGGGTTGCTTTGTGTACCGTGATCCTGCAATTTAGATCTTTATCCAGTGACTTATTCTAGATCGGTCTCTCACAGCAAGGGTTCTGTGGAACCTTCGGCTTCCTCCAAAGGTTGCTAGGGCTTTCTTAAGACATTAGCAACCTCTGCCTCTCAGGGTTACCGATGACACCACTGATCTTTTTAACTATCTGTAAAAGTTTGAATTCTTCTCAATGACCACATATGTAAGGGTCATTCACACCAATGACCATCACACTAATGTTCTATAAATTGTGGATATAGTAATTGTTAGTAGGGGTCCCCTGGGACTGGAGAGATATTTTAAAGGTTCTTCTGTGTTAAAAAAAGTTGAGAGGCTTTTCTAGATCAGTGGTCTCCAAACTGCAGCACGGGGGCCGGATGTGGCCCTTTGCTTGCATTTATTCAGCCTTTGGAGTACTATTCCTTCCACTGACACCAATGATGGGGCACCATTTCTCCTACTAATACCAACCATGGGGCTATATTCCTCTCGCAAGAACCGATGATGGGGCATGACTTAATCTCTCTGATGCCAGGACACGTTCTACTCCTACTGACCAAAGTCTGGTCCCCCTAAAGCCTGAAGCGCAATAAACTGGCCTTTTGTTTAGCAAGTTTGGAGACCCCTGTTCTAGATGATGGTTTATATCAGCCTTCCTCAACCCTTTTACCTCCAAGGGAATACTTGAAATACTTTCAGGTCTCAGGGAACCTCTACTAATAACTACTAGGGTTCATTAGGAAATTGCCCGTTATATTGGTGGTGAGTGGGAAGAATTGCCACCCTTACAGACAGATAAAAAGGTCATTGGTGTCATGCTACTGGCTCTGAAAAGTGGCAATGGGCCTGGAATTATGAAGGCACCATCATATGGGGGGGTCAATCAGTCACATCGTAAAGAACTCCTTGCAACCTCTTGAGGAGCCCTAGTTGAGAATGGCTGGTTTACATATTTGGGACTACAGTAGTCATTGTTCAGTCTTCTGAGTTCACACCGTCCTACCATTGTGATTGATGAGAGCATTTCAGCTTCCATTGTGTACATTTCCCAGCCTGTCTGGGATTACGACCCCCTACTGCGTTTGTTTCTGCAGCCTGGACTAAATTGTCTTTCTCTTTTTAGGCTTCTGTATATCTCTTTGTATTCTAACATTGCTTTTATATTATAGGCAACACATTTATTTTAGTATAATTGATGCTTTTAGAGTATAACAATGCCTTTATTCTATTATAGAGAATGTTTTTTTTTCTTTGCACGCAATGTTCTTATTTGTAACACATTGATGATAATGTGTTTCAGGTGAGAGATCAGTCATCTCCTCTGCAGTAGTGAAAAGATCTTACAGAAACCTTGGCATGCGATAAATGAAGGCTGCCATAGCTGGTCTGCTTCTAAAACTGCTGTTTACCTGGCTATTATGCTGACCCTGAGTCCTCTTTGAGTCACTGATCTGGCACCTTTCACCTGGCATGTAGAGAGATGTCGCTGCTCCCTATCTGTATGTAAATCTATCCCCTCCCAAAATCCGGGGGCCAACCGAAGGGAACCCAACCACGCAGGAAGTCCCATATTGATGAAGTCAGATCACTTCCAACTTTTTAAATCCGGATATAGCACATTGAAACCCCGCTCTAATGTTTCACCCAGTATGGGCTCGCTCACAGTAATCAAGTCTATATTGGGTGTAACCTTTTAGAGGAGTGGTGCTAGGCAGGGCTGCAGTGTGCCTTGCCTGCGTTTAATAAAGTTGGATATAAGCTGGCATAGTTGGTGTGCACCCTTTTGCTTCCCTATTGAATGCATTAACGCAGAAAAAAAGCATTGGTGTGAATGGAGCCTAAAGTAGAACTATAGGCATTTTGGATAGATCAAGGGAGGGTTATAACCCCTGTCAGATTTTTTTTTTCTCATTCTCTGCGTCCCATTGCAGGGATTTCCCTTCACTTCCTGTCCCATAGCCAAACAGGAAGTGAGAGGAAAACCCTGCAAATTAAGGGAATTCCTTGGGTACCCTCAGATCACCAGAACTAGCGTCCCCATTGGAAGATTTCCCCTCTATTACTTTTCTGGGGACAACCCAAAATGCGGGATTCTCTTTTACTTTCAATGATGATGGTAAATAGGAGACAGAGAGAGTGAATCTCCCCAACGGGGGGCACAGCAATAAAAACTGACAGGGGTTCTAATCCATCTCCACTCTATTCAAAACTAAAAAAAAATGTTTCGCCTTTAGTACTATTTCCGGATCGCAGCGCGTACATTTACTGCTGCAGAGTGGCAGCATAGCGCGAATCCCCGTCTATAAACGGCGATCCTTGCACGCGCAGCTAGCGGGACGGCGGGTCGGGCAGACTCAATGTCCGCTGGCGACCAGCGATCGTCTGTTAGAGAAGAAAAGCTGGGAATGGCGGTTCCCCGCTCTGTCAAGTGGCATGTAAGAGATCTACTGATCCCTGTCACTGGGATCAGTTAGATCTCTTATACCCCTGCAGGCCCAGCCCCTACACAGTTAGAACACACCTAGGGAACATAGTTAACCCCTTTATTGCCCCCTGCAGGTTAACCCCTTCCCTGCCAGTGACATTTATATAGTAATTAGTGGCTATTTAAATTTCTGATCACTGTATAAATGTTAATGGTCCCAAAAAAGTGTCAAAAATGTCTGATATGTTTGCCGCAATATCGCAGTCCCGATAAAGATTGCCACCATTACTAGTAAAAAAAAAAATAAAAATTGTAAAAGCGCCATAAATTAATTCGCATTGGTTCATAAACGCAGCAACTTTTACACAAACCAAACGCCGATTGCGATGTTTTTTTTTTTTATTATTATTTATCACAAATATGTAGAAGAATATATATCGGCCAAAATTGTTGAATAAATTTGTTTTTTTTATATTTTTTTTTGGACATTGATTATAGCAAAAAGTAAAAAATATTGTTTTTCTTTCAAAATTGACGCTTTTTTTTGTTTATATCGGTGATCAGAAGAGACGCAGCGGTGATCAAATACCACCAAAAGAAAGCTCTATTTGTGGGAAAAAAAGGATTAAAATTTTGTTTGGGTGCAACGTCGCACGACCGCGCAATTGTCAGTTAAAGCAGCGCAGTGCCGAATCGCAAAAAGTGCTCTGGTCCTAAAGTGGGAAATCCTACCGGGGCTGAAGTGGTTAACCACTTAAGCCCTGGAAGGATTTACCCCCTTCCTGACCAGGCCATTTTTTTTTTTGCGATTTGGCACTGCGTTATTTTAACTGACAATTGCACAGTCCTGCGACGTTGCACCCAAACAAAATTTTAATCCTTTTTTTTCCCACAAATAGAGCTTTCTTTTCGTGGTATTTATTTTTTGCACTATAAACAAAAAAAGAGCAACAGTTTTGAAAAAATATATATTTTTTACTTTCTGCTATAAAATACATCCAATAAAAATATGTAAAGAATTTAATTAATTCATCAATTTAGGCCAATTTGTATTCTGCTAGGTGTTTTTTGGTAAAAAAAAAATACCAATTAGTGTATATTGATTGGTTTGACAAAAGATATCGCGTCTGCAAACTACGGGATACATTTAGGGAGTTTTTTTTTTTTTTTTTACTAGTAATAGCGGCGATCAGAGGTTTTTAGTTGGACTGTGACATTGGGGCGGACAAATTGGACACTAAGGGAAATTTTTTGGGGACCAGTGACACCAATAAAATGATCCGTGCTAAAAAAAATGCACAGACACTGTATAAATGACACTGGCAGGGAAGGGGTTAACATCAGGGGGCGATCAAAGGGTTAAATGTGTCCCCTATGTGCGCTTTCTAACTGTGGGGGGGGAATGCTGACACTAGACGAAGAGAGAGATCTGTGTTCCTGATTAGTAGGAATCACAGATCTCTCGATTCCTCTGTGACAGAACGACGGTCTGCCTTATTTACATAGGCAGACCACCCTTATGTCATTCCCCCGAACGATCGATGGTAGCTGGTGGCCGTGGCCTGCTGATTGGCTCCTGCTGTGTCGCGGGCGATGCGCGCACGCGCCCCAGACCAGGAAGCGAAACAACGTACAGGTACGTTGCTTCGCGCAGCCGGGCCACCCTGCCTCTGTATATGTGCAATAGGTGGTCTGGAAGTAGTTAAGTTCCACTGCAATTCACCTCTGTTGACAGGTGCTTTAGGATGCTGTTCATAACACCACATTGCCCCAGTGCTTAAAGCGGTTGTATACCCAGTTAAAAAAAAAACCTGCAAGACAATAGCATAATGAGCTAGTATGCATTGCATGCTAGCTCATTATGAAATACTTATCTTAAAACGAAGATCCGACCGGGCTGCTCGGTCCCCTCTGAGGGAGCGGACATCTTCCCTTGGATCTTGCTTCCGGGTACGTGTCTCCGGCGCTGTGACTGGCTGGAGTCGCGAGACGTCACTCCCGTGTGAGCCTGTCTTTCCGGCAAGGTCCGGCGCTATGCGACTGGCCTTTGCCGGGACTTCACGGCACGTGAGCTGGGACATGCACGGCGCATGTGCCAAGACCTACACGGCGCATGCGCCGTGACGTTTCAGCTGCTTGTAGGGGGAATGTCTCCGAAACCTTCGGAGATATTCATTTTACCTACAGGTAAGCCTTATTATAGGCTTACCTGTAGGTAAAAATCCCTCTAAAGGGTAGACAACCGCTTTAATATGCATTGCCGCATGTTGTGTTAACACGCACATTACCACAACGACATGGTGTGCATAAGTACAAAACCATGTGCTGGCGCCTTCTTTCATCCATTTGTGATCACTGGCGGCCAATTCTAAATAAAGCAGCCTGTCTTAAAGTGGAACTGAACCCATCAATTTTATGGTTCCAAAAACAGTTCTGTTTCCGGCAGGCTAGGAATGCTAACTGTCAAATTTGGTTGTGCTGTCAACCAAACTGTCAAACCATCAAATGGATGCCATAACTGACCACATGTGCTGCACCATGGCAGTTAGAGAGCAAACAGATGCCAATATGGCAGCTTCCTTGGCTGAAAAGGTTTAGTTCCACTTTAACGCAACTCACAAGCAGCAGTGCAACAGAAGGCTGTAGTCTGAAGGATCTCTAATATGAGACTTGTTCTGAGCCAATGACTGAAAGAATCAGCGGTCGGAATTGCAGCCAGTAAAGAAGCTTTTTTAAGAAAGACCAGTCAGCAATGGACGCCTCCATGTGCTTCATTTATAAAAGGTTGCCTTTAAATGGAATCTGTCACCAAAAATAAAGCGCATTTGGGGACACAGCAGTAAACATAATGGAGGATCCCAACCCAAAGGGTGCATCTTCTAATGGCTGGGGCAGCATGACCGATCCAAGGATTCTGGCGGTGCTGCCTCTGCATTGGAGATCCTGGGATCAATGACATCACAGCGAGCGTTTTCAACTGGTTTCTGTCCTTCCAGAACTGAAGAATTGAGTTCTTGATGGAGACCATCTTTAATTTTTCTATGCAACATTACATACACCATGAGTCTCCTACATATCTATGGGTGCGTGTTTTCATAAGTGTGGTATCCCGTTCCTTTCTGATGGACCCTCAGCACATGCCAACACCGTAAATGGCAACCTTGACCCTTCCACAAAGCAAAACGCAGAGATGTGACCACACATACGTTGTGGTGAGCTGCATTGGTCAAACATGGAAGAAAATGTTTGAGAGACAGGGACATAACTATAGGGGTTGCAATTGCAACCAGGTCCCATGCTCCAAGGGGCCCATGTACCTCCCTTGTACACCTGGAAAGGAGGGATGGCGGGGGCGGCATTTAGAGGAACCAATCTCCCCCATTGGTTCCCCTATATGCTGCCCCCGCCACCCCTCCTATCCAGTTTACTTGCATAAAACTGTGTTTCATCCTGTATTACAACATAATGAAGACCAGTTATGGTGGAATTGTCCACTATATATTTTTTTAAATTCTTCTGCCACCCATTTGTGTGTTTTTGTTTGGATCCGTTCTCTGGCACTCGTTGATGAAGGCCCGTTTGTGTTGGGAGATGCCTCATCGAGCCCGTGAGCTTACTTGACAATTTCCTACTTTTGATTGTTTGAATAAGCGTAGGAATCTCATCATCTCCCAAACATTTTTTTCCATGTTTGCCCAATGCCACTCTCCACAATGAATGTTTATGTGGGCAGACGTGGTTTAGGCAATGCTTTGATTGCGTTGACTTTTGTTTAGTTTCCAAAGGAAAAGAATGGGGCTAACGTCACCTTTTTAGAGCAGGTTGCATCGTATACCCTGTATTACAGGGAGCCAAGGATCACCAAGCAGCCTCTTAAAGTAAAACAGTCTTTTACAGGAAAATTCACAGCTTTCTTCAGTGAAACAAATACAAACTGGTATTTCGAAAACAATTTTATGACTCACCGCCAGAATACCAGTCACACACCTGGGTTAAGATTCCCATCTGCATCATGGTACAGGAAAAGCCACAGGGGTTCAGGAAACCAAGTCTCAGTCTTCAGACAAGTCTACAGCTTCTCACAGCTGTGAACTACTCTTCTCCATCTCAGACGCGTGCTAAATCCTTCCTCCTCTTTCAGGTCCCCCTTGCAGCTGGGTTAACCCTTTTAGAACCTGAGTCCCTGTAATCAGGTTTGGAGGTTCTTTCCCACCCAAAGTTCCTCCGAGCTTCTTAATTCCGGGTCCCAAATGAGGACTTGCCAATGCTGACAGAACTGTAAATCAGTCCTCCTCTCCCCAGACTACCCTGGAGGACCCCACCCTTCTTGGGTAAGAACCCCCCCCCCCAGTACTCAAAAATGTCTGTTAAGTTGTCGTCCTTAAAGTGGTAGTAAACCCATCCATTTAACAGTTTAAAAAACAGTTATATTTCTGGCACGTGCCAGAAATGTAACGCTCCCATTGGTTGTGCTCTAAACCAAACTGTCAAACCATCCAATGGCTGGTGTCATAGCTGATCACATGTGCAGCATCATGGCAGTTGTAGATTAAACAGAGACCAAGATGGCAGCTTCCTTGGCTGAAAATGATAGGAGGGTTTACTACCACTTTAAAGAGGGACCACAGCTTAAATGGCAGGGAAACATACCTGCTGTCCAGGAGCCATCTCCGGCTACATAGGTGTGTGCAGCCTATTACATTAGGGTGTGCACCCTAAATCTCAAACACACATGCCTTTCTCTGCAGCCTCAGCTCATGGGACAGTGAATGAATGGAAAGTGCCATGTGCTAAGCGGCTTCCCGTTCATTCACAAACTGAACCATAGTAAACACATTTTCTGTGCTTCATTTATGAATGAACGCAGTGAGTGTGTTCATTTAGAAAAGGAAGGGGTTGCTAAATGACATGACTAGCCCCTTGCCCTGCACTCCTTCCTGAAACATCCCCTGCAGCAGCTGAGGGAAGAGGAGGGAAGCCAGCAGCACTGTGGGGGGGTTGTGCAACACAGGAGATGCCCGGGCAGTAGGGGGAGTTGGCACCGCGCAGAGTGATAAGGGTGTGCCCTGGCACACCTATGTCCGTCGACCTGTACAACCCATATTTAGGGAGCAACATGTAACCTGGTTTCAAGCTGCCCCCCCACCCCTAAACCGAACGCATTTATTGCTTTTTTGCAAAGGGCGGGCTTCACCTTTTAACCCTTACAGTGCAAGGGAAGTCCCACTGCAAGGAAGTTTTTATTTTATTTTCCCTGGAGTTTAACTTTAAAAGTGTAAAAATAAAAAAATAAAATCCACAGCTGCCTAGTGACAGTATAATTTTGTACAGTGTCTGCGGAGTCTCCCAATGCTTTGATCTTGCTGTGTAAGTGACAGGTCCCCTTTAAACGCTCTTATCACATTAGCGGCATACAGCCGGTGTTGTATTGCAGTAATTGCCATGTTTTGCCAATGAAATAAAGGAGATGTTTTACTAATCTCGAGAACCTTCTGACTGTGAAAATATAATTTTCTGTCTGCGATAGTTCAAAGTTTCTATACTGTAAATGATTTGTGGCGGGTTTTTTTGGAAGTGCGTAGTTCACAGCAACAAGTGTGGTGCGACTCGGAGGAGACTGCTTAGATTCTCAGCGCCGGTGTCGATTCTGGGGTTTCCATGGCGATAGAATCTTAAGTGTTCACCTGAACGCAGCCATAGGATAAATTTAATCTGCAAGGGGCACGTCGTGCCGTCTGCCGCCGCGCACAGAAAAGTAACATGACGTGCCGCTTACAATGCAGACAATGTGCTCTCTAATTGTCTCCTGATTTATAGTGAATCATTCATCACATCTATTAGGGTGCGTTTTTTTTTTTATTAGACTAAAAGTAGAATTCTCTTTAAAAAACTTTTATAACATTTCTAGATCTCGTCTTTCCTTCTGGTTTTTTACACCACTTTCTTACAGCTAAAGAGCAGGGCGACAACGCCGAGCCACTGCCTCGCAATTGGCAACAGCGTTGTCAGCACTCCTTTAGTTGGCCATTGGGCTGCCTATTGTGGCTGGCAGATATTCTGTAAGCCTGACCTTGCTGAGTGCCACATCCCATGTGTGTGTATGTGTGTGTGTATATATATATATATATATATACACAATTGACTGAGATTAGGAATTTTTTAGGCACTTACTGTACACACAAGATATTATAAAAGTACAAATGTATTTAATATAATTTCATTAAAGCGGTAGTAAACCCATGCATTTAACAGGTTAAAAACCAGTCACATTTCCGGCATGTGCCGGAAATGTAACACTCCTATTGGCTGTGCTCTAAACCAAACTGTCAAACCATCCAATGGTTGGTGTCATAGCTGATCACATGTGCAGCATCATGGCAGATTAAACAGAGGCCAAGATGGCAGCTTCCTTGGCTGAAAATGATAGGAGGGTTTACTACCACTTTAAGAACCATCATATAAAATCAGCAGCTGATCCAACCACAAGGGTATACATACAGAGACGATCCTCACATCTACAGGTAACAACCACAGGTAAGTAGATGAAATTCCAGCGCGTTTTAATTTTTCAGAAAATATTCATATGGGGGTCATGATGGTCGATAATTTGTAAGTAAAGAACCTTCTTTACAGTAAAATACATGTGAATGCCGCAATGTTTCAAAGAAGAACAACTTATCCAGGGGAGCACAAGGAGGGCGCTTTAGGTCCCCACATGACTGTCCACTGGATGGGGTTCTGGAGAGCCCAAATTCCAACATAGAAGTATATATGGATTTCTTCCATGTAAAGAGAAGATGTTACCTCTAAAGGGTATCTCCGAGGAGAGGGGAACCATAAAGTTTTTATATCTAAGTGATTCGCTAACTTAAGTGTTTTTCTATTATAGATCCATAACCAATCTTTACGGTTTCACCTTCTCGGAAATACCCTTTGGAGATCAATTCTTCTCTGCACATGGAAGAAATCTATATATACGTTTAAGCTGGAAATTGGGCTTGTTGAACCCCATCTAGTGGACAGTCCTGTGGGAACATATAGCGCCCCCTTGGGCTCCCATGGTATTGGCCATCATGTCCTCTTGATGAAGATTTTCTCAAAAATGGAAATGCTTTTGGGTTTCATCTGTGTGTGTGTGTATATGTATGTATGTATGTATATATGCGTGTGTGTGTATATGTATGTGTGTGTGTGTATATATATATATATATATATACAGGGTGGGCCATTTATATGGATACACCTTAATAAAATGGGAATGGTTGGTGATATTAACTTCCTGTTTGTGGCACATTAGTATATGTGAGGGGGGAAACTTTTCAAGATGGGTGGTGACCATGGCGGCCATTTTGAAGTTGGCCATTTTGAATCCAACTTTTGTTTTGTCAAAAGGAAGAGGGTCATGTGACACATCAAACTTATTGGGAATTTCACAAGAAGAACAATGGTGTGCTTGGTTTTAACGTAACTTTATTCTTTCATGAGTTATTTACAAGTTTCTGACCACTTATAAAATGTGTTTAATGTGCTGCCCATTGTGTTGGATTGTCAATGCAACCCTCTTCTCCCACTCTTCACACACTGATAGCAACACCGCAGGAGAAATGCTAGCACAGGCTTCCAGTATT
>BLSH010260803.1:366855-392169 GCA_018402905.1 Glandirana rugosa
TTATTCAAATAGAAGGTCAAGGTCATTAAGTACAGAAATCAGACGAACTGAAGTCGTTTGACAAACATCCGAAAGAACACGTAGGAGAAATCTTCTCCGAAGGAAGACCCTGCTGACAGTACGTCTGGTTAAACTACGTCACACACCGCATACCAGACTCGTGCCTGTCCGAGTGGGGGGGGGGGAAGTTGGAGACGTCGTTACGACCGTCGTGAGTATGCAGAAAGGGTTTCTGTTGGAGACCTATACTGCGACTCGTGAGTTGACGAAACCAGTATCTGAAAAAAAGAATTGTTGCTCTACATAAAGATGGCCTAGGCTATAAGAAGATTGCCAAGACCCTGAAACTGAGCTGCAGCAAGGTGGCCAAGACCATACAGCGGTTTAACAGGAGAGGTTCCACTCAGAACAGGCCTCCCCATGGTTGACCAAAGCAGTTGAGTGCTCAGCGTCATATCCAGAGGTTGTCTTTGGGAAAGACGTATGAGTGCTGCCAGCATTGCTGCAGAGGTTGAAGGGGGGGGGGGTGAGCCTGTCCGTGCTCAGACCATACGCCACACACTGCATCAAATTGGTCTGCATGACAGTCGTCCCAGAAGGAAGCCTCTTCTAAAGAGGATGCACAAGAAAGCCTACAAACAGTTTGCTGAAGTCAAGCAGACTAAAGACATGAATTACTGGAACTGGAAGATAAACTTATTTGGTTTAAATAGTGTCAAGCGTGTGTGGTGGCAACCAGGTGAGGAGTATAAAGACAAGTGTGTCTTGCCTATAATTAAGCCTGGGAGTGGGAGTGTCATGGTCTGGGGCTGCATGAGTGCTGCTGGCACTGGGGAGCTACAGTTCATTGAGGGAACCATGAATGCCAACATGTACTGTGACATACTGAAGCAGAGCGTGAACCCCTCCCTTCGGAGACTGGGCCGCAGGGCAGTATTCCAACATAACGACCCCAAACACACCTCCAAGATGACCACTACCTTGCTAAAGAAGCTGAGGGTAAAAGTGATGGACTGGCCAAGCGTCTCCAGACCTAAACCCTATTGAACATCTGTGGGGCTCCTCAAACAGAAGGTGGAGAGGAGTGCAAGGTCTCTAACATCTACCAGCTCTGTGATGTCGTCATGGAGGAGGGGAAGAGAACTCCAGTGGCAACCTGTGAAGCTCTGGTGAACTCAATGCCCTAGAGAGTTAAGGCAGTGCTGGGAAATAATGGGGGCCACACAAAATATGAACAGTTTGGGCCCAATTTGGACATTTTCACTTAGAGGTGTACTCACTTTTGTTGCCAACGGTTTAGACATTAATGGCTGTGTGTTGAGTTATTTTAACGGGACAGCAAATTTACACTGTTATACAAGCTGTACACTCACTACTTTACATTGTAGCAAAGTGTCATTTCTTCAGTGTTGTCACATGAAAAGATACAATAAAATATTTACAAAAATGTGAGGAGTGTACTCACTTTTGTGAGATACTGTGTGTGTGTGTGTGTGTATATATGTATGTATGTATGTATGTATGTATTATATACACACATACACTCCTGTGGCTGGATCCGCTGCTGATTTTATATGATGGTTTTAATGAAATTGTATTAATAAATGTGCACTTTTATAATCTCTTGTTTGTAAGTGCCTAAAAAGTCCCTAATCTTAGATATTGCAGATAAGCTACCCAACAGCCAACTGATGGAGTGTGCATGCCAGGCCGTTATGCAGTAAAATCATGGACTTTAAGAGTCAAAGCCGCATAGTTACAAGAACAATTTAGTTTTTCTTTTGGAAAAAAGGTTTACATTTTATGAATAAAAGCCAACCATTGCAAAAACCTTCAGAAGTGTTATTATGATTTGTCCTGACCCTGCAACTTACTTTTCCTGCACAGTTTGGCCTTTTGCTGCAAAAATGTATTACTGCTGAAGTACACCCATTGATGCTGATGAAAGATTCACTTTAAAGAAACATTTCTTTATAAAGAAAACTGTCTTTTAATTGCTAACCATAACGTTTGAAAGTGTTCTCATTGATAGCTGGGATCATCTCATTGTAAAGTATTCTCTACAAATTGTAGTTTCAGCATGGAGGAACCAACTCTGCGGATTGTACTTTGTTGGAGGACTATACCTTAACCTCACTCTTGAGACCTAAAGCTATGAGAAGTGCCAGCTGCTATGGTTGAGGATGTTTGCCAGAAGCAAGTGGAAAAAGAGAGAAAATCACAGCTCCCTTCAGCACAGAACACTTCCTGTGAAAATCTTGTCTATAAAGACATCCAAGAGACAGAAGTTGGCCCTCTGCCTGAGGGAGAAGATGAAAAGGTTGCTGCAAGGGCCTGTGGATAAATTGTCTACAAACCATGACAGCCAGGTCTCCCCGGTGGAGATGGATGGTGACCTGTTTGTATGTGGCATAAAGAGGAAATCGAATAGCACCAATATCCAAGCCACTTCTGAACTCATGGATGTGACTAAGAATTCCAAGCCAGCAATTGGTATTTGTGCTGATGAGGTAGAGTCCAAATGGGACACCAGTTTCCAATTATCTTTGAATTCTGAAGAGCTCAATGGTAATGACCATACGGACCAAAATTCTTCAGATGAGCAGACTTCTGAGTTGGTCTCACCTTGTCAAAGCAATGGACTTTCCTCGGACCAGCCAGATCTTTCCACCATAAGTATCACAATGAGCTGGAAGGAAATTAGTGAAAATAACCAACTTTTGTGTCAAAACAATCTCTTGGAGTCAAGCCCTGGGAGTAGCTCTGCAGCCAGTGACCGCTCTGCCGATGTAATAGAATATATCATTAAGGAACTGCAAGGCATCAGCCGAATTCAGGCAGAGATCGCGGAATTGCGCCAACATTTGAACTTGATTACAGGTTCTGTTGAAGAGGTGTCCACTTGCGTTGACTCAGTTCTGAATGAGATTGAAGGCTTGCAGGGCGGATTGGGACATTCCCAAAAACCACCTGTACTATCTCCTAGTATAGAGTCTATTAGAGATCCATTATGTGATGGCACAGTGTTGTATTTTTTTGGAATCTCAGAGCATGAAGATGAAAATACATTGGAGAGGATTCACTGCTTCTTGTGTGACCATCATTGCTTTAATGGTATCCAAAGTACAGAGTATATAAAAGAAGCTTACAGGGTTGGCAGTGGGTCCGATGCTCTATTAGGGCCTAGGCCAACTATTGTTAAGCTTTCTCATCCCAATCACAGAGAAGTTATCCTTCAAAAATCTGTCAGCTTTCAGAGTTCTGGAGTGAGAATTGTTCCTTTTGAAGAGCATAATTTTCAAAACCGGCTGAGAGCCAACTCACTCTCTGTGCTACAACAGGGCCTGAGAGAGAACAGGTGGAGTTCGCTAAGCCTAGATAAGGCAGTGGTAAGGACAGATGATACAGGGGGCGAACGCAAAACTGAGTCATTCCGCATAAGATATCAGAACAAAAGCACAGAAGCTCCGTGTGGTGCCGAGGAATTTCTCTTTGCGCAAAAATGCACACTTGCCAAGAAATGCAGTTTGTCAGAAACTGAGGCAGCGAGGGGTGAAATGAAAGAAAGCTGTGAACAATGTCTGGAGAAAAGTGTAAGTCACCTTTGCATCCGCCTTGACTCGCAAGAATCTCAAAAAAACCTTCATTTCACCAATCTGCCTTCAACTGGTGAGACGAAGACTTGCCGATGCTCTAGACTGCTAACTCGCTCTAACCATCTAAGTACATCCACAGAGGCTGAGGAAGCAGAGATTGCTATACATAGATGTTGCTCCATCGTAGATGACCATGAAGGCTTAGTCAAAGAAGGTGACCTGGTCTCCTGCGATTCCCGGGTCCAGTTTAGAAGTACAGAAAAAATAAATGTGATCATTAAAGACCCTTCAGGCAGTTTCACCTCTTTAAGCTTCGATGACACCGTAGACAAGTGCTCTGCAGGCACAGTAGCAGAGACATTGAAAGAGGTGGTCCATATAGACCTAGAAGGTCAGGATAAGACTGGTTACGTGTTTAGAGATTACCTTGATCAGCCAACTGAAAATATAGATATAGTAGACATTAAGTTTTATGCAAATAAATTGGGTAAAGCTCTTAATCATTTCCGATCAGCTTTAAAAGTTGTTTTTAATAAACTTGAAAGTCCTGATGTCTTTATGGAACATAAAGAGCCCAGTTTCCCAGTTCCCGATTGTGAAACCTTACATAGACTGAACAGCATTGGCAGTGGGCACTTCAATGACAGTCTTCCTACACATTCCAGCATGAGTAATAGTTACAGTTCCAGTTCCAATCTTAAAGAAGATGCCTATTTTGTGCTCAACCGGGTCCCTTCCCTGCCACATGAATCTTCTATCCCATCCTTGATACTTTCCCCTGATGTAGACCTTAAAGCCCCTCAGACAATATCATCTCCTGAGCAGGGGACTGAAGGCGATGAGTTGGTAGAGGGCTTAAAGGAGGGTAGACCTCTAAGACTTGATCAGGTTTGCGTGGAGACCATCTATCTCAACAAATGCATCAACAACTTCAAAAATGTTTTGCGGGAGAAAAAGAAAATGCAACGGAAACTCTTGAAGGACATAGTGCAGGAAACCTTTTGGGTTTCTGGTGAAGAAATGACCTCAGGTATATTAAATGAAACCATTGCTGTAGGTATTAAGCTAATAACATTTGGGTTGGTGTTGGGGTTAGGGTTTGCCACCTCATCCCTTTAAATCCGAACACATATGAATTACACAGGTTCTGAGGCTTAATTAATGCAGGTAAGGCACCAAGTGAGTTTAATTACCACCTTAATCAGCCACAGAACCTGTGTAATTCATATGGGTTCAGTTTTAAAGGGATGAGGTGGCAACCCTAGTTGGGGTGAAGGTATTGATAGTGTAAAGTTTATGTTGCTTGTCATTTTGTCGTCACCCAGCATCTTCATCTGTTTGGTGTTAACCATTGGTCACAAGCCTCTGTCTGCATGTTGCTTACAAGGATTCGTTAACATCTCCACTGTTAGCTGGATTAAAGGTATTGCTTGAAAACAGAGCTATAGTGCATTTTTCAGGGCAGCAGAACATGTCAAGCATGTGTTAATATAACCTTACTGAAAACCTCCTATAACCTTGGTATCACAAGGTCACTTATTACTCAAGTCTTAGAAAATATAAGCCATTAGCATTCCCAGGTTGTACTTTAAAGTGATATTTTTTAGGTCTTCTGAAATGAAATTTGGAGAGGCTATTCAGTCTTGTATGTTTTTTTTATTGCTGGTGGACCTTCCACCAGCCACCAACACAGGCGAACTGTGAATGAGCACAATGGCCACTAGCCATCTCTTATTATCTTATCCAACTACTACTACTGTTCTAAAGTAGGCCAAATACGAGTCAAAAATTAAACAAAAATTCTTGTCGATCGGCGGGTCGTTAATCTTTCGCATCATTAGTGTGTCAGCTTTAACACACGATTTTCGTGCCGCAATCGAAAGTGCCTGATCCAACATACCGGATTTATTTTGGATAAAAACGAAATGATGGCACAATCGTATGCACCATTTTTGTTTTTGGATCGACAGATCTGTTCGTTTTTCTACTCATCTATAAAGTTAACAAAAAATGTTTGCAGGCTAACTCTAAACCACAGACCTGCAATTTAGCTTGAATCTTGTCTTTATCACAGCAGTGCCTTCTGTAATATGTATTTGATATACGTATATTATTTTTATATATTAAAGGATATAGCCCTTCACAAGTATTTTTCTACCAAGTCCTCGATCTCAGAGCTGTGTATATTCGGCGTGGGAGGACAGACCGCTCGTGTTGTCAGGTCAACTGTTTCACCCCGAGCAGCCGTGAAACAGCACAATTCATCCACTAATCATGCAGCAGAATTCTTCTGCATCCAGGAATAATTAATAAGGTTCAGGTCTAAGTCTATATTGCTTTCTGTCATCTTGCCTGACGGATTCTGTAAGCCGTGGGATACAGATCTGAATATATATTTAGTACCATACATGAGGTATGATACTGAAAATGTCATTTACTTTTGTATTAACTGTTTACTTTTTTCTTGTATTACATGCAAGAGGTCAAGAACCTTTTTAAGTTTGCTGTTGGTCAAACCACCAATGGACTAATTAAATGTACTAATAAAAGTCAATTGAATTGAGAAGCACTAGCACAGGTAGTCCGGGCATCTCCCATGGATGCCTCTTCAGTAGCTTTCTCAAAAGCTCTACCAGGTACACCCAACAAAAAGGCCCAAGGACAGTCCCAGAACCCTTTGGGGAAATTACACAATGCAATTTAATTTGGGAATGGAAAGCATAGAATTTTAATTTTGGATTATTATGTGAATTAAAAAAAATATGTTAAAATTAAGAATTATGTTAGAATTTGGTCATTTGTATTATTATGTTGATCTCCCATGAGGGGTTGAAGTCCAGGGTTGGGTAAGGGAAGGTCTAGGTCAAGCTGTTCAGGTTCTGTGACCCCTATTATGATATTGGTTTGACTTTAGGAATTATCTAGGGCTGGATAAATCAGAGGTTCTGTGTAGTCGGTGAAACCACAGCTGGTGTCCAACTTGTTGATAATGGTTCATAAATGGTGCTAAATTATGTTGGCTTAAATAGAAGGGTTTGGCTTAGATGCCACAGATATCGGTGAGTGATATATCGGCTTCAAAAAAGACAGCTTGATACAGTAAACCACAATAACCAAGAAGCTTCCCTGGTCAGCCACCACTTGAAAAATTGTAACTCCAGCTAAAATTTGGTAGAAGGTTTTAACCTTTGTGAGGTGTATTTTTTCCATTGTGGGATATTCCTTCACTTCCAATCCAGATGACTCTCTCCACCTGGGGCAAGAAAAAAGTCAGGGGAGCTGCACATCACACAACACCCTCGTGTAAGGAGTAGAAGCAACCTCAGCCCAGACTCCTTCCATGCCACACTCCTCCAACACGTTTCGCCTCAACCACAGGGCTTAGTCGTGGGCATCTCTTAACTTGGGACAGAGACTTCAATGAAAACTTCCTGTTAGTGGCTCCACTTTAGAGTTACATACAGCTGATTGAACCTTTCCATATTTTATACAAATCTCATCTCTTTTGAAGTTCAGTTTCTTGGCTGGCTAGTCTTGTTGCTGCCCATCACTGTGACATTGTTGTGCCACCACTGGTGTTTTCTGGATTGTTTGAGGACCCCACTGATGGACAGCCAATGCAAAGAGTGTCCATGTCGCCAGGTAGCGATGTGTGGACCCGAATAAGAACCCTTCAGCTCTGCTGTGCAAAAGAAAGGAGACGTGAGAACCCTGGTGTCACGTAATTGGAGGTTGAGATAAGTAATTTGGTCTTTAAAAAAAAAAACCCTTTTAGGTTAGTTTCCAAGTAGTGGGGTGGAAATGGTTTTCAATAATTTTTTTGAAGCTGGAGGTTGGTTTTAAACCTAAAAAAAACAGCGTTGGACTTGATTTTTTTGATATAACTGCAGTAATCCTAAATTGAGGGCTATTTACCATAATCCTGTTTCCAGGAGAACACTGCTGAAGTTGATGTGTATACTTTTCTCCCTACATAATTTCCCCCCCCCGCCTGTGTTTTTCTGAGAACTTTCATGAAAGTCATGCACGTATTGTAATGTTTCCAGCAGATTGTTATTGTCACGTCTATACCTAAATGACAGGCCTGCAACATTTTATTAAGTGTATTTAGCAGCCCACGGCTGAAGGACCCTGCTGCTACCTCCATGTGACCTGAATTGATGTGCTGAGTGTACAGGTTGTAGCTGACAGAGCCTCTGGTACCCAGCTGCTGATAGAAAGGCGATGGTGGGAGCTAATTGTTGCCGCAGCTCCATGACGTCAAAAGTGAACGTTTTTGGTCATTCCAGAAAAAAAATATGTGCTTTTTTTCTAAAATCTCATGGGGCCAGACCAGCAAGCTGTGGCTTCCTTCGTCTCCCCTTGACGCATTCTTTTCATGGCACGATAGTGGTAATTGCATTGTTTTGCAAAGAAGAATCATGTAAGTTGAATTTAATATATGTTTTTATAGGCCTGTATTGGGCTTTAGCTGCCTAGGATAGGGAATCGTTTTTGTTTGTTGTAGAGCACCAGGTTTTGTTCCACAGAGAATGGAACAGACCTGTTCTGATTGCTGCTAGCTGACGTCTGCAGCAATTTTTCTCCTGGTTTCGGCAGTATACTTGCTGTGAGAGGTTAACTCCCTTTTCAACAGAGAAGGAAAACAACCCCTAACATCTTGAGATATTTTTGTGTGTGATGGATTCATTGAAGCTGATATACATGGCTTATATGAACTGTAATACCTGCCAAAGATTTCTAATCCTGTTCAGTCAGTCGTGTGCTCCAGGATCCCTTGCCAGACAGCACAGCCTGGTTTGGTGACCTCAATTTTTCTCTACTGCACTTCAAGCGACCCTGTCACTTGATGTGGAAAGTTGCTGAGATATGGACATCTTACATGGGTGTTTCTGGTGTTTGTTACCCCTTTCAACAGGTGGCCGGATCTGACAAAGTGGAGACCTGTCTCAATTCTTGATGCTTCCCTGAGAGTAGAACTTGTTAAAGTTGCTTCAGAACAGGGGCAGACTGACAACTCATGGGGCCCCTGGGCAATAGGGGATCATCGGGGCCCCTGTGTCCCCACCCACACTCCAGGCCCACCTAAATGTGGCACTGCCCATATTATCCTGAAAAGAAGTATAGGGCCGGCTGTCACCAAGTCCTACCTAAATACTGAACTTTAAAGGCTTGAAAATGGGAAACAAAACTCTTTTACATAAATCTTGTTTTGTCTCCAATGTTGAAGCCTTTCAAGTCTGGTATTTAGGTAGGACCTGGTGATAGCTCGCCATATACTGTACTTATTTAATTGCAAATTCCCTTCGGATGTGGCTTTTTTTACCAAAATTTGCTTTTCTATGCCCACATTATCACTGCATTCAATAGGATGACCACACGGTGTCCTGCCATCACTTGTGTGCCAAGCTTTGTACATCCATTTCTGCCAGTTTCCCAGCACTTGTTCCTGCCATGATCCTAAATGAGCTCCCACCAGGTAATCTGTGCTCTGCCTCCAATCTGACATAGAAGAAGAGATGCCTATTGCCTGGTACAAGTTGAGGAGGGACACGGTCTTACCATAAGGTCCACGCCGACATCGGTCCTGTCCAGCAGCTGCACTTTACAGGTTAGCACCGATTTGCTGTCCCCTGTGGCGGGGATGTGGACACTGGCCCCACCCCTCCGTTGGCCACAGAAAGGAACAGATCGGCAGGGAGTGTGTAGAACCCCCCACCCCCAGGAGGAGAAATGGCCTAAGCAGCTGCCCTCATCCACATGGCTCCCCCATTCTTCTCATCCAGGCCAGCTCGAGTCCCTCCTCTCCCAGTGTGCCACTGCATTGAAAGGTCAGGGACCCCCTGCATAAAAGGCAACATCATCATTCCTCCCTTGAATCTCCTCTTCCTGTGTAAGAAAGCTGTGGTCGCCTCTCAGTAGCCTCTCACGGGGTGTCCTACTGGCCCCAGGCTCTCAGGGAGTGCCCGAACGGTCAGTCCACCCCTGCTTCAGAAAGCACAGTAGGTGAATACTGTACCTAGTAGGGTTTAGGAGTTGTCCCCCTTAATGGTGACTACACATTTTTTTTTTTTACCTGACAGATGATGCGATTCAAATCCGAAAATGATTTAATTCTAGCAAGTGGAAGATTCCAAACTAATCTTAGAAAGTATTATTTTAACGAAAGAGTAGCTGATGCTTGGAATAGACTTCCAGCAAAGGTAGTGAGTCAGACAACAGTGGATTCAAACTTACCTGGGACAAACAAAAAATTAACCGAAAATAAAAAATACAAAAAGATGAATAAAAAAAAGGGGGGGCGGGGGCAGCCTCGATGGACCGCCATGATGGACCACTTGGTCTTTTATGTTTTTTTCTAACTTTTCTGTTTCTACGAATCAACAAACGATCAAAAAGTCATAATTTCCCTTCCAATGGATTTAGACTTCAATCAGAGTTGATCGGCCAGTGTATAATATTCATTATACTACAGCGAGATACTTTCTTCATTATTATGATCATATTTCTATCGATCAGATTATAATTTACAATCGTAATTTGTGATCATATCTTAAAGGATAACTTCACCTTTAGGAGCATGTTACACCCATATGCCCCTCCCGCTGCCAGTGCCCGGAGACAGCTGGTGAGGGATCTTCTCCACGCACCCACCATCACAATTTGAAAACAGTGCTGCTGTGTGGGACTCCACCCACACAGTCATGTCATTCATTCACAGTTGAATGAATAGCCTACAAGTACCATCAGCCATTGCAGCTGATGGCTTTTAGTTCTCAATGTACTGCGAGGGTGCCGATGAGCGCGCTTTTAATTTATTGATCTTCCTGCTCTCAAGTAACTGCCTGCCTGTACGTGAGATACAATTAGAGAGCTGTCCTGAGAGTCTGCAGGGGTTTTGTATTGCACCCATGGTCTGCTGGTCATGGGTGCAATGCTCTGCAGGCTCCTTAGAAAATAAATAAATAAGTGGACTTTTTTTTTTATCTGCAACAAAAACGTGCATTTATTTATTTTTTTCAAAATGTGAACTTATCCTTTAACTACCAATCGAAATCCACTTCCCCAGGTGTGTCATATGGATCCAACAGGCTGTTGACAATGGATTGGTTATTCTTATTGGAAGAGGTTGCCTGCAAAGTAAATTGATTATTTATTATTAGTGTGCAGACTGAAAGATGGAACTGCCTATACTTTCAAATTGAAACACTGAACTTTGTAAATGTAAAGGGGGGGGAGGGGGGGTCCATGCATTTGGTCATATTGTATAGTTGTATTACTTAACAGCAGTAGAGCATAGATAAATCTGCAGGGTAAAGGAACAGGCTAGGTTTCCTGACCTCCTACACAGCAGCATGTGCTCGCCCTGCCTTTGCTTCCCTATCTGGGTGGGAAGATGAATACCTGGTACTTGTAGGTTTGGGTATCATGTGGCTCTTGTTGATTAGCCCAGGATGTGGATATGGAGATAGAATGTGAGTGCTTAGGGCTGTGTAACCCTCATATCATGACTTACTCAAGGCTTAAGCCTCGTACACACGGGACGACGATCGTATACAACAGGTTGTACAAGGGAGTTGTATGAGCAGACTAGAAAACTTGGTCGTATCAACAAGCGTTCATACGACCGTTGTATCGTGTGTACAGAGCAGTTGGTACAACAAGTTGTATTGTGCAAAACACGCATGCTCAGAAGTCAGGAACGGCCGGATGCTAATTACATGCACCTGAACGTTCTTTCTGTGGTCATACGATCGTGTAGTGCAGTCAGTATGCAATTTACATTATGCAACATACGATTTGCGACGACCGTACGTACGATCGTCGTCCCGTGTGTACGAGGCTTTACACTCTCACTACCAGTGACCAAAGAGAAGGTGGATACGTGCTGCTGTGGGGGGGGAGCTAGGTGAACTTGTTGCTTTGTCCCGCTCCAACAAAAGGACAGGTACACTTTTTAGCTTATGACTCCTTTGGTTTAATTTCTCCCGGGTGACATTTGTTTAGTAGCCTTTCACAGCAAATCCATGCCTCCTGTCTATGCGATGGATAACAGTCCCTCAAACCACATTCAGCGGCTTGTGTCCTCGGAGCACCACACAGTACAGCAAGGCTCCCTCTGGGTTAAGCTCTATTCATTTCAATAAGGATTTCATTTCTCCCGGCGGAAGGCTTAGCAGCATATTGGATTAAAACCCTCTTCTGAGAAGCAATTTTTAGCAGCTTTACAATGGAGACAGGCACTTCTGATCTAACGTCATATACTGGAGAATATAGACATCGTTCTGACAGAGGGACAGCGCTGGGCTGATCAGACTGCAATCAAGCAGATAATGTCTCGGTTTCTTCGGGAAGTATTTGCAAATGGGGTTTTATATGCATTTGTCATATTAAAGTTTACCTGTTTCATATTCTTGTGCTGCAAGGTAGTGGTAATGGAAGGCATTTTAAATGAGTTTAAAATTGCTTATCCTCATCCCATTTGTTGTCTCATTTAAGCTGGCATGGAGTTACCAGTACTGTGAATCAAAGACCTGTTACTAAGAAGCTATGACCAGGCTTTTCTTTTTCCCAGAGAACGTTGGGTGAAACCTCATTTGCCATGATCTAATGCTCAAGCGTTCTGTCCCTTGGCCTTCAACTAGACCTTGAAAAATATGTATGGATACTTTAAAAAAAAATCATCTGTTCTCCGCACTCAATACAGCATCCCCTCTCCAATTCCTGGAATCCTTCCTCTATGCCCTAGCACAGCATCTCCTCCCTAAGACCCCTTTCACACTGAGGCGCTTTAGCTAAAGATAGCGTCTGTAAAGTGCCTCAAAAGTCACTCCCCATCCACCCCAATGTGAAAGCCGGAGTGCTTTCACACTGGGGCCGTGCGGTTGCAGGACGTTACAATCTTTGGGGTGGTGCGGTGGGCGGTAATACACCGCTCCTTCACCGCCCCTGCCCATTGAAAACAATGGGCAGCGCTTCCAAATCGGCTGCACACCGCCTCGGAAGCGCAGAGAGGGGGCAATTTTAACCCCGTTTTAACCCCTTGTGGGGGGTTAAAATCACACCTCTCCCGCCGCCGTAGCACCGCTATAACAGCGGTGAATCCCCGCTGTGACAAGCGGGGATTTACCGCTAACGCCCCACCGCCCCCAGTGTGAAAGGGGCCTCACTCTTGGAATCTTTCCTCCACACCTACCATAGCATCCCCTGCCAAACTCTCGGAGCCCCTCCTCCACACCGAACATAGAATCCACTCAAAAACTCATAGAACCCCTGCTCAATACCTAATGTAGAATCCACTCCCCAACTCCAGGGACCCTCCTTCACACCTAATGCAGCTGCCGGAACCAGTCCTCTACATATAATTAGTCTGGTTGAAAAAAGAGACAAGTCAATCTAGTTCAACCAATAAAAAGGGGAAAATCAAAAAAATATATTTTTTTTACAGTTCTGTATACACAATCCCACACCCACAGTTGATCCACAGGAAGGCAAAAAAAAAACCGCAAAGCATGATCCAGTTTGCTAGAGCAGGGTAAAAATTCCTTCCTGAACCCCAAAGAGGCTACCGGATGTTCCTTGAATATAATGTGACATCTCTTTCCCAACTCCTAGGGCTCTCGGCCACATCTAATGCAACATCCCCTCCCCAATTTCTAAAACTCATCTTCCCTCCCCAACCTCTAGGATCCCTCCTCCACACCCAGTGCAGTTTCCAATCCCCAACTCCTGGATCCTTCTTCACACCTAATGCAGCATACTCTACCCAGCTGTTGGAACCTCTCCTCCATACCTAATTCAGCATCCCCTCCCTAACTTCTGGAACCCTCCTTCACACCTAATGCAGCTGCTGGAATCATTCCTCTACTTACAATGTTGCATTTCTTCCCCAACTCCTAGGGCTCTCATCCACACCCAATGCAGCATCCCCTTCCCAACTTTTAGGATCCCACTCTTTCAAACCTTACATAGTATCCCCTCCTCTTCTCCTCGGACCGTTCTTCCACACCTAATGCAGCATCCCCTCCCCAACTTCTAGGATCCCACTCTTTCAAACCTTACATAGTATCCCCTCCTCTTCTCCTCTGTTCGTTCTTCCACACCTAGTGCAGCATTCCCACCCCAACTTCTATGGCTGCTCCTCCAAACCCATTGCAGCATTTCCTCCCGAAATTCTAGAACCCCTCTTTAACATCCAATGCAGCTTTACCTCCCCAACTCCTAAAACCACTCCCCCACTGCAAAGGCAGCATCCCCTACCCGACTCCTAGAACCCCTCCTTCATGTCTAATGCACTTATGTTAATACAATTTTATTTACGGGAAAGAGAAGTTTGTATCAGTTGACACTGGGAGGTGTAATGACAGGATACACATGTATTAGATATATTCCAGGTGCCATTTTGGGGTCTGGGGCTTTTAGCGCAGATCTTAGGTTGGCTTTCTGACAAGAACATCGAGTGCTGAGAAGTGAAAGGTCCCTTCCGCGCTCTTTAGGAGGTTGTTTGCAGCCTCTTGTTTGAAGAACGCACTGCCTCCCCTTTCCACCCCCATCGAGCATAATCTCTTAATCAGCGGGTCATTCTTCTCTGACTGCTCCGTAATGGACATATTTTGAAACACTCTGAAAAGCTTTTGTTCCCCTTCTCTCTGGAGAATACGTCCTGATGCTGTGTAATTGCTAATTATTAGTTATTTATAATTTATAAAATGAGAGGAAAAACATTCCCCTCGACTCAAGAATTCAGCCCCCGCTGCGGCCATCAACTACTTGTTCCTTTTGTCATTAAAACATCGCCCTGTCTGTCCAATTCTACCTTTCTGTACCATTTCAGAGATTTTACTGGATGAAGCTTAGAGTTCCGCCCAGAGTTTTTTTTTTTTACGTCATTCAAAACCTTTGCCTGTATAGACTTACCTTTGAAGGAAAAAAAAATGTTATACTTGCCTTAAGTCGCTTGTTGCTAGATGGTCTCTGTAATCTGCTCCTTTTAGGTCCTAGGCTCTTCTCCTCACTTCCTGCTTCACCTGGCCTCCTGGGAGATGTGACTCATTGTTTCCCAGGAGTCAGTGGGCTTCCCTGTACTGTAAAATCATGTTATTTCCAGACAGGAAATTACGCGATTTAAGGCGGACCGAGAATGAGGAGTGCATGATGGTTACCCACCATGCACTTCTTTCAGGAAGAGATGCCAAGAGACTACGGATGGGCTTCAGATGCCCTCACCTAAAATGGAAAAGTCCAGCAGTGAAAGAAACGAAATTGTGAGTAAAAAGTAGATGCAATTAATAGGCAGTTTGAAAGTAAGGAAACAAAAGGTTACATCTATTTAGTATTAAAAAAAAAAAAATTATGGGTGGAACTCCCACCCATGGACTGAGATCAAGGAGTGCATGATGGTTACCCACCATGCATTTCTTTCAGGAAGAGATGCCAGGAGACCCAGGATGGGCTTCAGATGCCCTCACCTAAAATGGAAAAGTCCAGCAGTGAGAGAAACGAAATTGTGAGTAAAAAATACATGGAATTACTAGGTGGTTTTAAAGTAAGGAAACGCAGGGTTACATCTATTTAGTATTAAGAAAAAAATTATGGGTGGAACTCCGCTTCAATTCAACTTTCAGTTTAAATCCGCTAAATAAATTCTAGGTGCATCAAAACAAAGGGTGTGCAAAGTCTTAGGCCTCATACACACGGACGTTTTTTGACGCCGTCGTTTTCTGGCGTTTTTTGCAGCTCTCCATGTTAGTCAATGACCCCATAAAAACGTTGCCGTTTTTGAGCTGTAGATGGCGTCGGCGTTAGTGAGCTGAAACTAGAACCCACAGCCATCGCGTTCTGAGGTTGTAACGTTTTGGCATTTTTTGACGCCGACGCAGCAAAACGCCAACTAATATTGTATCAGCGTTTCCCGGCGTTTTTTGAAGCTGATGTTTTTAGGTTGAAAAATAGCAGAGGGATGATTTTTTTTAAAAAACGCCTATTGACGCCGACGCTCACTAACGCTGATGCATAACGCCGAAAAACGCTGTTTTTTTTTTCCTTGACGTCGGGCCCGACGGTTTGTTCATTTTTAAAGATACGCCCGTGTGTATGAGGCCTAATAGTTGAGGCCGATATCAAGACAGATTAAAGCTGGCCATAGATGGAGAGATTCTCTTTCCTACAACCAATGGCTTAATTCCCCCATCAACACGGTCAGTGTTGACATCCCTCCCTCTGAGCCATTGTGTTCTCAGGGCAGGGGAAGCCGTCCCCGTCGGGAGAACGCATTGATATAATAGCCGCTAGCAATAATTGCATAGAAAAAAAAAATCAGACAGGCTGGTTGATCGGTCAACTTGGGTACATTTGAAAACCTAGATTACTTGGGTACATTGAGCCTGCCCATACCTGGTTTGGATCTTGGCCATTCCCTGCTGAACCCGGCCGAGATTCGAACCGTCTATGGCCGCCTTAAGGTCCTTATGGGTAGCCGTATGGACACATAAAATAGAAAGAAAAGCCCAAAAGTGTGATTGTTGCATGAAAGCAAAAGGATACTAGAGCGAGTTTAATAATACTTTATTTAATAAATAGCATGCAAGTGCAATAATGTATTATAAAAAAAAAATCTCTGTGTCCTTAGGTGAAAAACCTTTCACATTTGCAGCATTTATAAGTGACTGCTTCCTTAAAGTTTAGGTCTACCATGGTATTATTATTATTATCATGATTTATATAGCGCCAACAGTTTACGCAGCGCTTTACAATATAAAAGGGGGACAATACAGGTACAAAAGGATTAAGAAGGCCCTGCTCAGAAGAGCTTACAATCTAATAGATTATGGACCTGTGACTGGCAGGGGGGCATGACAACGGGATAAACCCAATAAAATGGGCACTACTTCCTTTTTTTTTTTTTTTTTTTTAACCATCAGCCCCAGGTGTTTGTGTCCCAGGGGAGTGAATACTGATTTGTGAGCTTAGCAGGCATAATTAAAAAGGTCACCTAAGCAAGGATGGATCCTCACTATGCTATACTAATTTGAGATTCTGTATGAGTGTGGAATTTGCAGTAACTGGCAGGGAAAGCCCCATGATGGTCCTCCCAGCCCTTTAGGCAATGACAGATGAGGAATTGTCACCGTATTCTGCTGGGAGCGGATAGTCGATAACGCTCAGGAATTGTCTTCAGGCTCCCGGAATTTTGTATCTGACGGCTACAAAAGACTTTGATGTGCAGCAGCTTTAATTATTTGTACAAATCCCACCTAGCGAGCGGAAAACAAATGTGGTGTCGGCGCTGCTATTAATAAACGGAGGGGGCGCAGAAACCTCCAGGGGGAGCGGAGAACCTTTCAGTGCTGAGACACTGGAAATAATTATATGGAGACGCTTCTGTTTTATAGACAAGCAGGTAAATGCAACGCGCATTGTTTTGGATTGACTGTGCTGTGTTTCGAGCTGCGCACCTGCTGTGCCCACTATGAGGGGCTCCTACCATCCCTGTGCTGAGTTCCCAGGTCTGCACACCTGCTGTGCCCATTATGAGGGGTTCCCACCATGCCTGTGCTCAGTTCCCAGGTCTGCACACCTGTTGTGCCCATTATGAGGAGTTCCCACCATCCCTGTGCTCAGTTCCCAGGTCTGTACACCTGCTGTGCCCATTATGAGGGTCCCCACCATCCCTGTGCTGAGTTCCCAGTTCTGTGCACCCACTGTGCCCATTATGAGGGGTTCCCACCATCCCTGTGCTGAGTTCTCAGGTCTGTACACCTGCTGTGCCCATTATGAGGGTCCCCACCATCCCTGTGCTGAGTTCCCAGGTCTGTACACCTGTAGTGCCCATCATGGAGGGTTCCCACCATCCCTGTGCTGAGCTCCTGGGTCTGTACACCTGCTGTGCCCATCATGAGTGGTTCACGCCATCCCTGTGCTGAGGTCCCAGGTCTGTACACCCGCTGTGCCCATTATGAGGAGTTCCCACCATCCCTGTGCTGAGTTCCCAGATCTGTACATCTGCTGTGCCCATTATGAGGGGTTCCCACCATCTCTGTGCTGAATTCCCAGGTCTGTACACCTGTAGTGCCCATCATGGAGGGTTCCCACCATCCCTGTGCTGAGCTCCTGGGTCTGTACACCTGCTGTGTCCATCATGAGTGGTTCACGCCATCCCTGTGCTGAGGTCCTAGGTCTGTACACCCGCTGTGCCCATTATGAGGAGTTCCCACCATCCCTGTGCTGAGTTCCCAGGTCTGTACATCTGCTGTGCCCATTATGAGGGGTTCCCACCATCTCTGTGCGGAGTTCCTGAGTCTGTTCACCTGCTTTGCCCATTATGAGGGGTTCCCACCATCCCTGCTGGATTTTTTTTATCTGTATTATATTATGGAAACTGTAACATGGGATTCTGGAGCACACAAAGGTGAGCAGGAAAAGCCAAGTTCAGCTGAACTCACTCGATGTCAAACCCGTCCTCAGCGTGAATGGGGGCTAAATCCCGGTATCTCCGGTAGATGACACCGCTGACCAGCATGAGTTCTCAGAAAGCACAAAGCCATCATTGCTCATCTTACATGAAAAGAGATATAAACTCATTAAGGGGGATATAAATGATTAAATCACACCGCTGTGATCTCTGTACTTATTAATTACTCCGGCTCTGTTCTTTTAATGGGTTTTCGCACAGATACATACATGAATAATAAATCATGTTATAAGAAGCAGAGATCTCTCATAGACTACTGGATACCAACAGATCGTTTATTACCGATCACCGTTATGTGATATTACATGTCCCTTATATATGTTCAGTTTTGGGTAATGTTTGTAGGTGCTGATCAAACGCATAAGGGAAATGCATAAAATGGGGTAAGAAATAGGCAAATATAAATTAATATTAATTAGGGATATGCAGATATATCGGCTGCCAGTAGGGCTATCAGCCCTTTGCCGATAGAAAAGAAAAAAGGTGTCAAGGGATTTATGCTGCGTCCCATTGACTTCACTGCAAAATTGCGTCCCCATTGACTTCAATGCAAAATCCGTCCCTATTGACTTCAATGCAAAAATTCCCCCTATTGACTTCAATGCAAAATTGCACTGCAGTGACTTCAATGTAAAATCATGTGACATTGATCTCACTGCAAAAATGCCCCCTGTTGACTTAAATGCAAAATTGCATCCCATTGACTTCAGTCAATGTAAAAAAAATGTTAAAAAAACTGTCCATTTCCGTTTCGGTTTTTGGCCAAGTGCATCCTGAATATTTTCGGTTTGAGCACCGGAATGTTCATTTCAGTGCGCCACCAATACTTATGATCCACATCAAATATTGAATTACTCTGTTGCAAAACTGAACTTCAAATGGTTAAATGCAAAGAGGAAATTCAAGTATGAGAGGTTTTTAACCTGCCAAAGTCCTGCCCATCCAGGCCAGCTCTACCACACAGCACAGCGCCAATTCCCCCCCACCTCCGGTCTATGATTAGAGGGTCAGGGAGACGCAGCCGACTGATCTAATCTGTCACTCTGCTCTCTCCTCCTACCAACATGCTTTTTTCAGTACATGGTCTCTATGGTTTTTGTGTTGCTTCTCCATCTTCCAGTCTAAGCTCTACTGTACTGGGACTGTGAGAGGCTGATACCAGGTCCGGTGCTTACACTGCTGCATTTGCCAGAATACATACAGTGACATATGAATACAAAGCTGCATTCATTTATGTCTTTTCTATCTGCCTGGGGTTCAGTTTTTAATGACATACTGTATCTAAATACACTTACTGGGTAAGTTCCATTTGGGCTCATTCTCCGTATGTTACCAATAATGGGCACAACATAGCAATAGCATCGTTCCTTTATAGGGTATAGTTCTGTGTAAGGCTCCAGTCTTATGAATATGAATGAACTTCACAGCATATTCTCCACCCCTGTCAGTGTTCTCTAACGAGCTCACACGTTATCCATAACAAGGGCACCGCTGCATTTCCATTTATTATGTAGATCCACAGGCAGAATGCATCAAAAATAAAGGTCCTTCTGTACAGAGACCGCTTCTACACCAGCTGTTGGTTATTTGGGGAGGATCTGTTGGTATTAAAGCCAGGACATTATTTCTGTCAGCCATTTTTTTTAAGTGATTCAATTTATTGGTTAATTAAATTGACTGACAAGTTAAACTCTGAAAGCATGTTAATTTTGTTAGGTCTGATAACGGGGTCAGAGAATGATGGGTGGCATTCTGTTGGCAAGAATAAAAAAATAGTATTTAGTAATCAGTTAGCTTCACGTTTCTTCTCCCTTCTCCAGTTTTCCACTTACTTTTCTACATACTTTTCTTTTCTGTTTCCTTTTTCCTGTATGAATGTGTTTGTTTCCTTTTCAACTTCTCTTCCCCAACCCCTTTCCTCTTCCATCCTCTTCTGCCTTTCCCTTTCTTCCTCCCCCTTATCCACTTATGGCTTCTTTGTGTTTCCTTTACTCCTGCCCTTTCCCACTTCCAGCTCCTCTGTGTTGCATTTCCTCCTCTCCTAACACACTTGCAGCTCCTCCGCCTTCCCTTTCCTTTACCCTCCTTGCTTTTCTGCCTTTCCTTTCCTTTCCTCCTCTTTCCTCCTCCTCTCTCTCTTTTCTGGTTTCCCTGCCCTGCCTTACCTTTCCTCCTCCTCTCTCCTTCTTACGGTTCCCCTGCCTTCCCTTTCCTCCTCCACCCTCCCTCTTCGTTTCCTTTGCCTTCCTTTCTTCTACTTATACACTCTTCCAGATAACATGCTTTCCATTTCCTCCTTCTGGTTCCTCTGCTTCCCCCCATCCCCTTTGGGTTCCTCTCCCTTCCCTTTCCTCCTCGGGTTCCTCTCCCTTCCCTTTCCTCCTCGGGTTCCTCTCCCTTCCCTTTCCTCCTCGGGTTGCTCTGCCTTCCCTTTCCTCCACTGGTTGCTCTGCCTTCCCTTTCCTCCTTGGATTGCTCTGCCTTCCCTTTCCTCCTTGGGTTGCTCTGCCTTCCCTTTCCTCCTCGGGTTGTTCTGCTTTCCCTTTCCTCCTCGGGTTGCTCTGCTTTCCCTTTCCTCCTTGGGTTGCTCGGCCTTCCCCTTCCTCCTCCTCTCTTCCAGCTCCTCTGCCTTCCCTCTCCTCTGGTTGCTCGGCCTTCCTCTTCCTCCTCCTCTCTTCCAGCTCCTCTGCCTTCCCTCTCCTCATCCCCCTTTGCCCTCTTACTACTTTCTTCCCCATTCTTTGCACCATAGGAAAAATGAAACGGAGGATTTTTTTTTTAAATATTTCGGTGGGTTTGATTTGACCATCAGGAAGATCTTCATTTAGAGTCTGATAACATAGACCTTTCATTACGTATAAAAGGCAACAGCTGCTAAATTCTGGTTCTTGGCCCCTTGTGTCTCTTCTGTGGTAGAGGATGACATTACCATGTGATACAAAGATGATCTATATACTGTGTATCTCAATCAGCATCCAATCTAGGCTGGGACATAAGTTCAGGGAGCTGACTGGAGACTAAGGGCACCATTTACCTCCCTTTAGTGTCTAATTAAACGCCTCTGATGGACGCAGAAGCTCGCTAATCCGTCTTGCTGAACACCTACACCATCATCCTGGATTCGTCCTGTTCCTCGCTCCATTTGTCCTTTGGTGGCACATTGTCCTTGGTTGGGGTTGTGGGGTGAAGCTACATAATCCACCTCATCGCCTCCACACGTCTCCTCATTTGTCCTGGAAGGTCTTACACCCGGTAGGACACACAGTCTTTATTAACCTTCTCTTTCTCCTCTTTTTTTTTTTTTTTTTTCTTCCACAGAGGGGAATAGAGCTGAATATCAGGTTATTTGTGTTTTTATTCCTGCCCCCCCTTCCCCCATGCTTATGTATGTGTGCTCTCCTGTCATGGTTGTGGTTATTATTTGGAATTGGTGATATGAATACTGCTAATAAACACCAGATTTACTACGTGCAGACACCGTGGAGGAGATTTACTAACACAGGAGCACACAGAATGCAGCTGTGTAAAGTAATCAATCTGCTTCTAGGCTGTATTGGCAGAGCTTGATAGAACAAACGGAAGTCAGAAGCTGATTGGTTACAATGCACCAGATTCTGTGTGCTCCGATTTTAGTAAATCCCCACCAGAGCTTTTTTTGCGCAATGGAATAGGGCTTGTTCTGTGCGGGTGATGGAGTCTGTTGTGTACAGAGGAACAGAGCTTCCTTGGTGAAGAGGAACAGAGCTTCCTTGGTGAAGAGCAACAGAGCTTCCTTGGTGAAGAGCAACAGAGCTTCCTTGGTGAAGAGGAACAGAGCTTCCTTGGTGAAGAGCAACAGAGCTTCCTTGGTGAAGAGCA
The DNA here is from genome assembly GCA_018402905.1 of Glandirana rugosa. NCBI lineage: Eukaryota > Metazoa > Chordata > Amphibia > Anura > Ranidae > Glandirana > Glandirana rugosa. The sequence goes on from BLSH010260803.1 coordinate 388,780, forward strand.
ACAGAGCTTCCTTGGTGAAGAGCAACAGAGCTTCCTTGGTGAAGAGGAACAGAGCCTCATTGATGCAGAGGAATTTTTATTTTTGAATTTTTTTAGTGCACGGGGATTAAAGGCTGCTTAGCCCATGGGGAATAGAGCCTGTTTAGTACAAGGAGGACAGGGCAACAAAGCTTGTTGTTGGGTGCACAAGCAACAGAGCTTGCTGTTTGGTGCACGGGCAACAGAGCTTGTTGTTGGGTTGCACGGGCAGCCGAGCCTGTTGGGTTGCACGGGCAGCCGAGCCTGTTGGGTTGCACGGGCAGCCGAGCCTGTTGGGTTGCACGGGCAGCCGAGCCTGTTGGGTTGCACTGGCAGCCGAGCCTGTTGGGTTGCACGGACAGCCGAGCCTGTTGGGTGCAAGCAGGACAGAGCCTCTTTGTTTCACGGGGAACAGAGCCTCCTTGGTGCAGGGGGAACAGAGCCTCCTTGGTGCAGGGGGAACAGAGCCTCCTTGGTGCACGGGGAACAGAGCCTCCTTGGTGCACGGGGAACAGAGCCTCCTTGGTGCACGGGGAACAGGGCCTCCTTGGTGCACGGGGAACAGGGCCTCCTTGGTGCACGGGGAACAGGGCCTCCTTGGTGCACGGGGAACAGGGCCTCCTTGGTGCACGGGGAACAGGGCCTCCTTGGTGCACGGAGAACAGGGCCTCCTTGGTGCACGGAGAACAGGGCCTCCTTGGTGCACGGAGAACAGGGCCTCCTTGGTGCACGGAGAACAGGGCCTCCTTGGTGCACAGAGAACAGGGCCTAGAGCCTCCTTGGTCCACAGGCAATAGAGCCTGTTTGGTACATGCAGAATAGAGCCAGCAGATCCTCTTTGGTGCACAGGGAACCAAGCCTTTTTGGTACATGCAGGATAAAGCCCCAGCAGAGCCTGTTTTGTACACAAGGAATAAATAGCAGGTCAAATACTAGAAAGTGTTTTTGGTGTGCCTGTGTGTAGCACAGATAACAGGAATGTGTGAACATCTCCTTGTCTACTTCACACGTAGCTGTATGTCTGCACAGTAGGATAGAGAATGTATGTGTGGCATGCATGGTGGTCTACAGAGAAATTGATTTGTGATATGTATTATGGAATCAGGACAAAGATGTATATGAAGAAGTATGAAAGAGAGGTGCTGAATCTAGGGTTACTCTTCATTCTGGTATGGAGAACACCCTATTGGGGTGTTTAAGTGCAAATCTAGAGAAAGTAAGTAAATAAGAGTGTGACACTAAATATTCTATTGTCTGAAAGTGAATATTTCATCAAAGAAATACAACACGTTTCCCAGGCTACAAACCCCTTCATCAGGGTTTGCAACTCTGTTAGCTGGACGAAAAGGACTTGGTTATCATGGCAGAAAGTATCCTTCAATGGAAACACTTCCAGCAGCTAGAAGTAAACCCTGATGAAGGCAGTATGTTTTTAGCCCCTGAAACACATTGCTTACCATGGATTTCTATGATGATATAAACCTTTCCAGACTGCAGAATCTTTGGGTTGATGCTCTTATTCTTACTGGAAACAGGTGTATATGTTACCTGAATACTGGAAGCAGGAGCTGGTGTATTTTGTTTGTGTTGTGTATACTGGACACAGGAGGATGAATATATGTGATGTGTGTTCTGAATATTGACAAATGTATCTACTGTATGTTGCATGTACTGGAAAACCGCATGTGTGTATTGTTATGTTGTGTGCAATGGAAAGTATGACTCCGGAAGTGTTTGTGCGTCTTATGATATTTAAATTATCTCCTTGTTTTATTTTTCTTTCAACTATTAACTTCTTTCCTTTCAACTTCAGACCCAGGATGATGGAGACCCATCCAAACCACCGTGGTTCAAAGGCGGGTGAGTGTCTGAGCGCTTTGACTTCTGTATATGCATGGCTGAGATAACACCCCTCTTCTTGAAAAGTTTAAAGTGGAACTAAACACTCTCCACATTAACAATCTTAATCTTTATGCTGCTCGCATAAGGATTAGATAGGAAGGTAATACAAATCATTTACTTGCTTAAAACTTTATTTTTATTTTATTTTTTTACATTTCGTCATTTGCTTCCTGGTTTCTGGCCTAGGCCAAAAAATGATGTCGCACATCCCAGGAGTCTTCATGGGCATTTTGTTTCCTTTCATCTAGAGCAGTTGTCTTCAAACTATGGCCTGGTCGCCGGATGGATATTCAGTCCTTGCGGCTCTTTTTCTCTTACTGAAACCAACAACAGGGACATAATTCTTGCCACTAATGGCGTACTATTGCTCCCAGTAACACCACAGTTGGGGGTATAATTGCTGGCACTGATACCAATGATGGGGCATTATTCCTCCCACTAACACCAATGATGGGGCACTATTCCTCTCCCTGATACCAATGATGAAGCACTATTCCCCCCTACTGATACCAATGATGGGGCATTATTCCTCCCACTAACACCAATGATGGGGCACTATTCCTCTCCCTGATACCAATGATGGAGCACTATTCCCCCCTACTGATACCAATGATGGGGCATTATTCCTCCCACTAACACCAATGATGGGGCACTATTCCTCTCCCTGATACCAATGATGGAGCACTATTCCTCTCCCTGATACCAATGATGGAGCACTATTCCCCCCACTGACACCAATGATGGGGCACTATTCCCCCCACTGACACCAATGATGGGACACTATTCCTCCCATTGGCACCAATGATAGGGCACTATTCCCCCCACTGACACCAATGAATGGGGCACTATTCCTCCCACTAAGGATTTGGCATTGTTTACTCCCTCTGATGCCAAGACATTTTCTACTCCCACTGGCCACAGCCGGCCCCCAAAGTCTGAAGGACAGTAAGCTGGCCCTTTGTTTACAAAGTTTAAAGACCCCGATCTAGAGGGGCCACCATTTCTCTCACTGAAATCAACAACAGGGACATCATTTTTGCCACTGACACCAACAATGGGGTACTATTGCTCCCAGTGACACCACCAATAGGGGCCGAATTCCTCCCACTGACACCAGTGATGGGACTCTATTCCTCCCACTGATACCAGTGATGGGACTCTATCCTCCCACTGATACCAATGATGGGGCACTATTCCTCCCACTGATACCAATGATGGGGCACTATTCCTCCCACTGATACCAATGATGGGGCACAATTCCTCCCACTGATACCAATGATGGGGAACTATTCCTCCCACTGACACCAATGATGGGGCATTATTCCTCCCACTGATACCAATGATGGGGCACTATTCCTCCCACTGACACCAATGATGGGGCACTATTCCTCTCACGGATACCAATGATGGGGCACTATTCCTCTCACTGATACCAATGGTGGGGCACTATTCCTCCCACTGATACCAATG
>BLSH010260803.1:415613-432696 GCA_018402905.1 Glandirana rugosa
CCCCAGTTGTCCCTAGATAAATATTGACAAAATTTGTGTTCCAAGAATGTTGTATGAGTCTAAAAAGATTAACCTAGGTTGACTTTTTTACACGGTTAGAAACTTCAAGAATCCAGATTAAATTTTTATCTGGAAATTTTTTCAGAAAGTCTTTTTATCCCTACTTAAACACCTGACCACCGTGGTTCAATAAGTTTGATGAAGGTGGAAGGGATGACTAACGACTCGCCACCTGGTAAGAAATGGGAAGGGGTGTCCCTCCTGGATTTAGCCGATGCTGGGGCAGCTTTCTGTGGCAGGGGAGCGGAGCTCGTCTTTCTCAGCTCCTCTCCATACAGCGCCGGAACCGGAAGTCGAAAGTGTACATTTCTAAAGAATGGTCCACCGCTCAGCAATCAGTAGGGAAGGTGGAAGTAGTTTGAATAACTTGGTGCCACCAGTCCACAAATTCATCCCTATTTTTCTGAAAGACTTTTTTAAAGGTCTATTTTTAAATTAGACCTAAGAACTTCAAAGATTGGCACATTTTTTCAGTTGGATCCAATTAGAAAAATCTGAGTATGTTGTAAGAACCTTGTGTTTAAAACAGTTATAAATAGATCCCTGTTGACCCCAAAGAAGTCTTAAGAAAATTGATTAAGATGTTTGGGCATGGAGGTCCAGCCCAGAACTGGAAGCTTGGTTGTATTTGGACAAGATTGGGAGTCCTATTTGGATGAAGCCAACACACAGTTAATGTTTTTTCTGCATCTCCTAAGGCTGTCTTTGTATCCCAGCTGGGTCGAGAGTATGAACAGGTCTTTCAGAAACATGGTAGATCCATGTGGGAAAATAAATAATTTCCTGTTAAGTCTCATTGCATGTATTGTGTTGATTAAAAACACAGTATGGGCTGCTTTTGGTGCGGCAACTGGTAATCCAACATTTTGTGTGTAGATTCCTCCGAAAAGTTAATGGGGACACATGTTAACACAATAAGAACGAACTTGTATTTGACTTGAGTGAGGTCCAAGGTCACCGATCCCCTTTAGGTTGAACTGTTAATTGTTTGAATGTTGCTGGCCCTTTGAAGCAGATTTTGGTAACCCCTTGCGTTTAGCCATCCCAGCTTCCATCTTTTTTTGATTGGTAACCTTACAGCATCTTATGTAGGGTTCATTAGACTCAGTGATGGGCACTGAATGTGGATTACCCTCACATTTAGTCATAAAATTAACCTTTTTTCATTTATTTTTTAGTAGCACCTGCTTGCCCCCTCGCACGTGTATACCAGGATGTCCATTGGTGCATTTCTTTAGATACTAGTACGCCGAAGAGCCTTCACTGGCCATCCCTGGTCATATATGGCAATTTTGGTTTAAGTTTCTTTTATACATCTTTGCATAGTTATCTACCTTGACAGTTTTGTTTGAATTATTATTTTGGCCTTTTATTTCCATTTATTGGTTTAGCCTTGCCGTATGCAAACCCAGTGCTAAAGGTTCATCACGTGATCTGCAGGAGATGACATTTGACCATTGTCACAAGTTTAGTCAGCCCAAGATTTCACCTTTATCTGTGTTTCTGGGCTGAATGCCTCCCCAGCATCTTATATTTTTCTGGGACTCTGCCAGTGGCATTTCCTCATTAGGTATAGCCTGTTAAGATGGGAGCCCCGTTCCTCCAGCTGCATTCTGCATAATATAAAATCCTTCAAAAATACGACCCTAGGATAATAAATTCTCAAAGCGCCTTCCTAATACTACCTGTGCCTGATTGACTTAAAGCGTTAGCAGTGCCACAATAATTCTTTTACAATAAAACTCCTATTCATTATTTAATTTTCAGGAGCATACACTTATTAGTGTAGTAGGGAATTCATAATGGTTATTATAAATTGTAATAGATTTTTTTCCCTCCAGTTCTCTCAGTGTGAATAATTCATTACTCGCAGCCTCAAAAGGTCATAGAACGCTCAATAAATAATTAAAACTTTGTCATAGGCCGCCGTTCCTAGATCGTCCCCCCTGATTAAATAAATTAAAGATTCCCACAAGAATAAAAAGAATATGTCCAGATCCAATTATCTCTTACTCGCTACAAACAAGAAATGGCCCGGAAGGCCCATAGCCAACTAGCAAGATTTATAGCAAACATGGTTGGTAGAACTAGAGGTTCCACAAGGTTACACGTTATCCAAGCTAATGAACCAACAAAGCAAGAAGAAATGGGGGGCGGGGTGTTCCGTTGGATTTGTCAAATTCTGGGACCCGATAAAAACAAGATAAAATTCCTCCAGGGGCAAGGGACAATTCAGAATTGCAATGCAGGTAGACTTCTGAAATTTTCCACTGCTGGAGATGCTAAGAGGTCTAGGAAGTTATGGGGGTGGGTAAAGTTAGGAAGTTTTCCACTGCTGGAGACACTAAGGCCCCATTCACACCGACAGCGATTATCTGCTTGAAGCTCCAAAATGCTGGAGGAGAAAAAAAATCAATAATTCTATATGGAAATGGTTCACATTTCTACTCCAAGTCACCTGAAGCCACCAAACACCTGAAGCTCAAGCAAGTTATGGAGCTTTTTTGTTGCTCGAATCGGGAAGATTTGGGCGTTTTTGGCGCGTTTGTATTCCCATAGAAATGAATGGAACCGTGCCATTCGCGCGTTTCTGCACGATTTTCAGCTCAAATGAAAAAAAGTAAAAAATAAAATAGCAATATATGAATAAATAAATACACAAAATACTATAAAATCATCAGTAAAATAAATGAATAATATGTAATAATACATTAATAAATAATCACTATTCTTAAATATTAAATGCATTATTATTATTTTTATTAATAATAATAATAATAATAATAATAATCTAACCATAAACACCCAAACTCAAACAAAAAAATGATTAATAATAATAATAATTTATTTTGTGTTAGGGTGTTTAGTTATTTATTATAAGGGGTAAGCATTAAAGGTTAATTATTTATTGCTACTTAGTATTAATCTATTGAATTTATTTATTTTTTATTTGTGTATTTATTCATTTATTATTATTCGTATAATAATAAATAAAATAATAATACATAACGCTAACCCCAAATCCTAACCCTAACCTAAAGTGAACTCAAACCCCGTACCCTAACGAATAAACATTATAATAAATGAATAATAATAAAATAACAAATAAAAGCTAATGGAAAAGCAAAAAAAGTTGAAATACCTAGCAACAAATGATGCAAAAGATAATAGTTTTCTCTGTTGGCTAATAAAACGCCAAAGCCGAAAAACACTGCATACAAACGCGCAAAAAACACGCCGGAAAAGAAGCTACGCTCAGATGTAAATGCAGCCTAAGGGGTCCAAGAAGCTATACAGATGGGTAGAGTGAGGACATTTTCCACTCCTGGAAACACTAAGATGTCCAAGAAGCTTTGCAGATGGGTAGAGTTGGGAAGTTTTTCACCGCTGGATACACTTAGAGGTCCAAGAAGCTATGGGTAGAGCTAGGAAGTTTTCCACTGAGGGAGACGCCAAGACGTCCAAGAAGCTTTACAGATGGGTAGAGTTGCAAAGTTTTCCACTGCTAGAGACACTAGGAGGTCCAAGAAACTATGCAGATAGTAGAGCTTTTGGAGACACTAAGAAGTCGAAAAAGCTATGCAGATGGGTAGGGTTGGGAAGTTTACCACTTCCGGAAAACTTCCCAACCCTACCCAGAAGTGGAAAACTTCACAACCCTACCCATCTGCATAGCTTTTTAGACTTCTTTGTGCCTCTAGGAGTGGAAAATTTCCCAGCTCTAAGAGGTCCAAGAAGCTATGTGATGCTTCCTCCCATGATTGAGATATCATTTTAAGTGGTTTAACCTTATAAGACGTGTCTGTTCTCCAAAACCACTGTAGTGACCATGTTTTAAGATGAGGAAAATCTGTCTAAGCAATAGATGTGCACTCTAGTGATGTTCTTCATCATGTGTGCTGAAGTGGGCCTGCCATGTCCGCCAACTTTACTGTTGATAAGGACACCTTGCAGTGGCCACATTATTCTTTGGTTCCGTTCCCTAGTACTTGGGTAGAGCCTTGGGTTCTAGGCCCAGACTTCACACAGGACCTAAAAATGATCACTGTCCCTCCTGACACTAAACCCCACCCAATTAGTTGTCAAACGGGAAACCCTCTACTGGCCACAAAGGCTCTGGCAGATGGTACAAAGTTCTAATATTTTATGCTAGGACGTGTTTACTTTAATAATGGTTATCATGCCCAATCATCCACTGCAGATCACAATCTGAGATTCCACTTTCTTTTTATTTGCCGTTATCTCTTGGCTATGGCTGTTTTATGCCTTTTGAGAAAAATGTAACTGGTAATGATGAAATAACGCTTGGGGATATAACTGTATCACCTTTGTATTACCTTCGCAGTCCCTGGTCCAGTCCCGTAAGGCCTGCATCACCTCTGCTATGGCCACTCGCACTTCTCTCAAGGACGAAGACTTGGTAAGCACCATTTCCAGAGGGAATCCTCTTTCAGATCTTGAAGAGCAAGTGATACTTCAGGAAAGGAGTGGGAGACCTGTTTATAAAGAGTGGGGAATTTGTCAGACTGGATGGATATACCTTGCCTTCATTTGCTGCATGACATTCCCAAAAAATGTCTTGAATCCTTCTTATTTCCAGTGGACAGATATCTGTTGGATTGAGTAGGGTTTTCCAGGTTCACCATTATGGCCGGTGTGGGGGGGGGGGCTTTGGGGGTGGCACAATTAAAATCTGGGGGCTGGGGTGCAGCCCACCCCAGCACCCCCTAAATCCAGCCATGCAGCATTTACTTACCTGGTGCCCCTGCATTCCCTACTGCCAGTGCTATTGTAAACATGGCAGGCCTGGGATCCCTTCAGGAATGCATTTGCCTGGCGGAGCTCCACTGTTTTGTAAGTTTATTAAAAGTTAGCTGCTGACTTTTAATAAACGGACACTCCCGCGGTCCAACGATGCGGCCGCCCAAAACCTCGCTACTCTCCCCCCTCTTCTCCGTGACGCCGTCATAGCAACTGTGGGTACCCGGCTGTGACAGCTTCACAGCCGGGCGCAAGCGGCACTGCGCTCTGTGATTGGTCCCGAAGTCTTCTAGAACCTGTCCTGTGTCCCAGAAGACTTTGGGAAGGGAGGAGCAAGGAGACCTTCCACTTCCGATCGCCTAAGACGACCGGAACGGAAGTGGCTGCGGGTACCTGTCAAAATCTCCGACCTCCTCCCCAAAAGCTCAGTTTCACCATCAGGAGCAGGGAAGGAGGTCTTAAAGTGGAAGTTCCATTCTTGAGTGGAACACCACTTTAAATTTGATCTTTTATAAGCTTATTGCAGTCCCTGTACAGCACGGAGCCAATCAGGTGTTCTGTGGTGTAAGAAGCATGCTGATAGGAGGAGAGAGCAAAGTAACAGAGAGATGAGCTCATCAGTCTGCTGCTTCTCCAATTACAGACTGAGAAAAGGACAAAACCTGTAAGGCAATGTGTACAGCCCTGTCGGGCTGTAATGTTAGAATTTTGGAGGGTGGCCGGAGTGGGGGAGGGTGAATGAGGGGTGGTAAAATCTCAGCTCAGCTGCATGATTTTACTCCACTGGGCCACCTGCGTGAAAGAGACTTTACTGAACTACAGCTGAGAAAAAATGAGATCTGTGCTGCCAGACAGGGCTGTGCTGTTTAGTAGAGCTGTGTAAATCTCAGGACTGGATGGACAGAAATACACAACCTTTTACAGGTAAAACTGCTCCTTTATATGTATTTTGTCTGTGTATTTACCTAGAGTTTAACTATTTTACCGCCTCAGCGAGTGGCCTGTTAAGTATTTACAGACCAGAACTGTGTGAGAGCTGAACCCTTACCTGAAATCCTCCAGTGGAAAAAGGCTGGTGCCATGGAAGTCGGCTAAAACATTGCTTTATTATTTGTTGGAAAAGGGGAAGGGGGTGGAATAGGGTAAACAGAATGGGATTATCATGGTGCCTATCAAATTTGAAAATCAACAAAAGAGGTACATAAAAAGAAAAATTTTATTACTACAAGTTAAAAGTGTACAATAGCACAATATTGGTAAAAATTGTAGTACTATACAAAATGCTTGCATTTATGGAGTTCATACAGAAGTGGTGGCACTGTGTCCGGTGGTTTGCATCCTACATGTTTCTGCTAGGTAAGGCTTCATCAGGGACTTAGCAGGCCACCCATTGAATATCTCATTGAGCTAAAAAATGTGCGCCGTCACCCCCAGACAGAAAAGCACCCCGCCGGCAACTGCACGTCACACCGGGGAGGGGGGCGCTGTGTGTCCACAGACTGCTCCAAGGTGTACCGGATTAAGCAAGCTATATTTGAGAATCAGGCTTGGAGGGTGTATGAAAAGGCATTTACCACCGACTAGGTGGTGTGGGCAGTTATTAGACACATTAAAACTAGCAGCTCTCCAATGCCCGGACTGTTTTATCATTGCAGATGAACAACCATAAAAAAAAAAATCCCAATGTGTTTCTGCCTGCAGGCCTTAATCATGGCTATATGATTAAGGCCCGAAGGCCGAAACCCGGTGGATGTTTTGACTGTTCTCCTGCATTCATAAAACAACGTTTTAGCCGAATTGCATGGATTGCACATGGAAGGTTTGCAGAGACTTCCCAGGCTGAGTGCTGTATTCTTGAGGTTGACCAGACATTACACGGGGGTAGTAGCTGGCATGCACCCGTTCCTGAAATCCTCCAGTGCTCTTATGGCTTAATGTCTTGAGCCTCAGTCTCCCCCCAGTTCTATGTTATGTGATATATTATTATAACACCCCACCCAATGGGGTTTTTTTTCATGTGTTACAGAAATCACATGTGTACAAGAAAACCCTCCAAGCCTTAATCTACCCCATTTCCTGCACAACGCCCCACAACTTCGAGATCTGGACAGCCACCACCCCCACCTATTGCTACGAGTGCGAGGGTCTCCTGTGGGGGATCGCCCGGCAGGGGATGCGCTGCTCGGAGTGCGGGGTCAAATGTCATGAGAAGTGCCAAGACCTGCTGAACGCCGACTGCCTGCAGAGTAAGTTCTCCGGAAGCAAAATTCCTGTAATCTTTCTGTGTGTTCCTTCCCACCATCTCCTGCACACCACCTCCATGAAGAGTATGGAGAATGAGAGGGCATGACAATAAAATCTGAGAGCTTTATATAGAGAAGCTCAGTCATTCCTGCCTTTCTGAGAGATAATTGGGCTCACAGGGCTCAGGCATGGATACGGGTGTCAACCTGGTGACAACAGAACGCCCGCTTTGCCTCGAGGTCTGAGGGGTTGTCACACCGAAGGCTGTTGAAGATCCTCCTGGCGCTGCCCCGCTGGCACACATGCTGTATACGCGGCTGCTTTGACACATACTCCCGACTGTGCTTGTTTGTCAAATTGTGTTCTACGGTGGTGTTCACCCATCCAATCATCCTCACCTGGAAGGATTGGCGGCTCGGAGTCTTCCTGGCACTGTCTGCCACCTGCCAGCCCAGCCGCTAGTTATCTGTGACAGCACGGAGTATAATTTCCTTTCCGCGCTGCATGCCCGCGTAGCGCTAATCACAGCTCTCCTCTCCTTCTCAGGTTTACTAGAACACCTGCAGGCACGATCACGCCATCCGCCAAACTCCGTTTATTTAAAGTGCACGGTGGAACTATGGAAGAGAACTGAGCTCCCAGCCTGGGATACATATACACTATGTTGCCAAAAGTATTGTGATGCCTGCCTTTACACGCACATAAATTTTAATGGCATCCCAGTCTTAGTCCATAGGGTTCAATATTGAGTTGGCCCACCTTTTGCAGCTATAACAGCTCTAACTCTTCTGGGAAGGCTGTCCATAAGGTTTAGGAGTGTCTATGGCAGGGGTAGGCAAACCCGGCACTCAATCTGTTTTGAAACTACAAATCCCATCATGCCTCTGCCTCTAGGAGTCATGCCTGTAATTGTCAGGGTCTTGCAGTGTATCATGGTCCCTGGAGTTTCACCACAGTTGGAGTGTCAAGGTTGCCTACCCCTGGTCTATGGGAATGTTTGACCATTCTTCTTGTAGTCCAGTCAGGTTCCTCCACCCCAAACGCGCTCATCCATGTCTTTATGGACCTTGCTTTGTGCGCAGTCATGTTGGAACAGGAAGGGGCCTTCCCCAAACTGTTCCCACAACGTTGGGAGCCTGAAATTGTCCAAAATGTCTTGGTATGCTGACGCCTTAAGAATTCCCTTCACTGGAACTAAAGGGCCAAGCCCAACCCCTGACAAACAACCCCACACCATAATCCAAAGGATTTAGAGGGGTAGCCCAATACTTTTGGCAATATGTGGATAAGTGAGTTTGGGGAGGAGGAACTTGACTGGCCTGCACAGAGTCCTGACCTCAACCCTATAGAACACCTTTGGGATAAATTAGAGTGGAGACTGTGAGCCAGGCCTTCTCATCCAACATCAGTGCCTGACCTCACATATGCACTTTTGGAAGTTTGGGGATGGCCCCTTCCGGTTCCTACATGACTGCTCACCAGTGCACAAAGCAAGGTCCATAAAGACATGGATGAGTGAGTTTTGGGTGGAAGAGCTTGACTGGCCTGCACAGAGTCCTGACCTCAACCAATTGTTACTTCAGCTCCCCACCCCCTGTTTTCTGGTGGGTCGGATACATTCTTCACATTTAGGTCTCAGATTACGCTCAGTTACCTACCAAGCATTTTTGTAATGTATCCATGCTATGTAGCCAATAACGATTAACAAGAGGCGGACCACTTTTTTATAAAGTGGATCTTACTGCTTGGGGCAGCAGACATCCCTGCCTGTGCACTGGTTTTCAGCATCTTCACTCCAGACATAAGCGGTTGAGCTGTGCAGTGTGTGACATCAGATCTTTGCCTCCTTACTTCTAAAGCTCAGAAATGCTGTATAAATTCTGGATTTTTAATGTATGAAGAGTATACTGCAGCTAAAAAGGTACAACTTACTGTATGTAGGAAGATTTGTTTAATCCCTGTGTATCACCTGAGACCAGTCACTTCACTGGGTATATGTAAGAGTTTACCACTTTAAAGCTAAACTTCAGGAATTCAGCCACTTTGTACCCTGGTATGCTGGTTTACCATGGGTTAAAGTGGTTGTAAACTCTCACATATACCCAGTGAAGTGACTGGCCTCAGGTGGTACTCACTTCTCCTACAGAAGTTGTATCTGTTTATCTACACCAGTATTTTACATACAGCCATTCAAAACAGAATTTACACAGGATCTTTCAGCTCTGAAAAGCAGGGGGAGAAAGGGCTGAAGTAACATCAGTGAGGAGAGCTCTGAGAGCTGATTGGAGGGAAGGGACACACCCCCCTTCCTTCACACAGGAGCAGAGCTGAGGCTGTCAGTCATAGACTGTGCCCTCCCCTGTCACCATGTTTCTCTTGGTGTCAGAAAAGCTCATCAGAAATTACTCATGCTGACAGCAGAGGAATGAGGCAGCAGACAGAAAAAAAATGACACTTGGCATTCAGGACTGAGACAAGTACACACTATAGATGAATATACTTTGCTCATATTTCATGTCTGAGGTTTACAGCCACTTTAAGTCCAACAAAGTGCAAGCAACCTCCTGGACTTATCTTTTTAATTTACATTTTTACTGAGCACCGGGAGTGTAGCTATTGCTATACTTCTGGTGTTCCAGTGCTGGACTTTTCAGTCTCACCTCCAGAAGCTACAGCCATTGTTCCTGCTCCTCCCCCATCCCTCCTCCTGTCCAGTTACAGTGCACTCTGTATTGTGAACCCATTCACAAAATACAAAGCCTTATGTGAATGGACAGTGGAGGGGAGGGGCTGTTGTATGTGAAAAGCAGCATCGTTCCTGTCAGAGCTCCGGGAGTATAGTAATAGCTGTACTCCGGGGGCTCAATAAAACATTCAGCTGTAAATAAGAGAGAAGTCCATGAGGTGGCATGCCCTTACTCATTATTGGACTTAACCCATAGTAAGCCAGCACATTTTACCATGAAGGCCTTCCATCCCTGCTGCTGCACATAAATATTTGGTGTAAACACTTTAAAAGTACAGCAACACACCAGAAGTCTTAATACCACTCTAAGCACCTGAAGACCCCCAGTGTATGACTAAATCTAGCAATGGACAGTATGGCAGAAGAGGGAAGGGTGCTCGCCATTAAATCAAACAGCACTGTGTGTAATGGCTAGATGACGTCATGATTACACATAGGCCTCTACTCCTACTACAGGTCTCCCCCAATAGGTCCTGTAGCAGGAGTCGAAGCCTATGTGTGATCATGATTTCATCTAGCCATTACACACAGTGCGATTTGATTTACTGGTGAGCACCCGCCCCTCTTCTGCCCTAATCCATAGGTTGCGGTGATTGGGCATTGTTAGAGCTCAACCGTCGGAGGGGACTAGGGCCCATGTGAGATGACCTGTGATTTCTGTCTTGTGCACAGGGGCGGCAGAGAAGAGCTCGAAGCACGGAGCTGAGGATCGCACGCAGAACATCATCATGGCCATGAAGGATCGGATGAAGATCCGGGAGAGGAACAAGCCAGAGATTTTCGATCTGATCCGAGATGTCTTCACCGTCACCAAAGTTGCCCATGCTCAGCAAATGAAGACCGTGAAACAGAGCGTGCTGGACGGCACGTCGAAGTGGTCAGCCAAGATCACCATCACTGGTAAGTCTATGAGGGGGCAGAGTGCAGCTCCACCAAAATCTATTCTTGTGTGTATAAAGGCAAAAAGGGTGAGAACCTCCATCAGATTTTTATTGCTTTTTGCATCCCTAGTGGGGGACATCTGCTTATTTCCTGTGCAGTCACCAGGACAGGACAAGTGAAGGTTGGTCTGACAGCAGTAGGAGTTTGGAAGAAACCCTCACCCTTTCCCCCACACTACATGAAAAAGTATTGAAAAATTACAGAACTGCACCCAAAAGGGAAAGTTCAGTTTTTCTGCTCCCCCCCCTTCATCCCCTGCTCTAGGCTCTAGAGACACAACGCAGGTCCCAGGAGGCTATAGAACCATTCACACAGCTCAGTGGGTGCCAAGAGGCTACGGGACCATTCACACAGCTCAGTAGGTAAGAGGATATGACACCATTCACACAGCTCAGTAGGTAAGAGGATATGACACCATTCACACAGCTCAGTAGGGAAGTGGATTTCAGACCAATCACACAGCTCACTAGGTCCCAGGTGGCTATAGGACCATTCACACAGCTCAGTGGGTGCCAAGAGGCTACGGGACCATTCACACAGCTCAGTAGGTAAGAGGATATGGCACCATTCACACAGCTCAGTAGGGAAGTGGATTTCGGACCAATCACACAGCTCACTAGGTCCCAGGTGGCATAAGGACCATTCACACAGCTCCGTAAGAGGATATGGGACCATTCTCACAGCTCAGTAGGTAAGAGGTTATGGGACCATTCACACAGCTCAGTAGGTAAGAGGCTATGGGACCATTCACACAGCTCAGTAAGTCCCAGGAGGCTACGGGACCATTCACACAGCTCAGTAAGTCCCAGGAGGCTACGGGACCATTCACACAGGGCAGTAGATCTTGGGAGACTAAGGGACCATTCTCACAGCTCAGTAGGTCCCAGAAGGCTACAGGGCCATTCACACAGCTCAGCAGGTCCCAGGAGTCTACTGGGACCATTCACACAGCTTAGGTCCCATGTGGTTATGGGACCATTCACACAGCTCAGCAGGTTCCAGGAGGCTATGGGACCGTTCACACAGCTGAGTAGGTAGGAGGGTATGGGACCATTCACACAGCTCAGCAGATCCCAGGAGGCCAGTGGACCATTCGCACGGCTCAGTAGGTCCCAGGAGGTTACAGGACTATTCACACAGCTCAGTGGAAAGCCGGTTGTGAAGCCACAAGGAGTCACAGCCAGTTTCCCATAGTTAGCATGGCGGCTCCGAAGACTGACGAAGATCCGGCCCGAGTGAGGACAGCGCTGAATCCTTGAACAGGTGAGTGTTCTTTTATTAGAAGTCTGCAGCTACAGTATTTGTATCTGCTGATTTTTAATTTTTTTTTGGGGTGGGGGTGGGGTGCTGAAGAACTGCTTTGCTTCCCTCTAGTCTTGCACAGTTGCACCGACTCCTCTCCTGGACTCAAAAGGCTTACTCTGATTTCACCGCACACTGTGAGCTTCTCACAATGTGCATTAGATGCAACAGCAAGTCAGATAGAGCCCGCCTCATTTCCTAGCTGGAGGGTGCCCACCATCATCTAGGTCTTTCCACTCCAGCCTGACAGTCTCTGGCCCGCCGCTTTCATTCAATGGGTGTCAGTTCTTTCAACTACTGTGTCTAAGCATCACACGTGGACATTACCTAGGGTGGTCTTCATACAAAGGAACACCCACTCCTCAATACCAACCCACCCATCAAGGCATTTTGATATTTGCTTAACTCCTCCCAAGAGCCAAGCTCAACGCCTGCATCTTGAGAGGAGTACTGAGACGAGGTTGTGGCTTTTAGGTCTCATGTACAGCACCATGCCGGCCCCTCCCACCAGCCATGATCTGCCTGCATTGAGCAGAGAGGCACAGAGACCCAGTGATGACGCCCACCAATTACCTTTAGTCTTTGAGATTTGAGTGCAACTAATGATACAGAAGGGTGAGAGACAAAGTCACACAGTGCAAATCTACAGTGGACTAAAAAATTTGAAATAAGTCAAAAGTGGACCTTAGAACCGTTTGAACAATTGCTGGATAGTGATAGCAGTTCATTGATATGTAGAGCGGTTTGTCACACTGGCCTCTCCTGTCTTGCAGTTCTTTGCGCTCAGGGTCTGCAGGCCAAGGACAAGACGGGCTCTAGTGATCCCTACGTCACCGTACAAGTGGGCAAGACCAAGAAGAGGACGAAAACCATCTACGGCAACCTGAACCCCGTGTGGGAGGAGAAATTTCACTTGTAAGTACTCTGAAGCAGCCACTCCGTTATAGAAAGCAGATAGAGCAAAATGAGGGTGTCGGCATTTCAACCAATCAGGTCCCAGAAAACCTCCTCTGTGTGCCTTTCTGAATCTAGTTCCAATGTGTTGCCCCTTCAGCATTTATCATCCCTGTCCAGCATCAGCATGCTCATTGGCCGTTGAACCACTCTTCTTTGACAAGGGGGTTGGCACGTAGGGACTACGCTTTTCCCTGGAGTTCGGGAAATCGGACCCCATTAGCAGAGTGAAACCAGTTTCAGAGGGGCACACAGAGGAAAGTTTTATGGCTAGCAAAAGGCAAACATAGGCGCACCTATAGTTGCTTGTACTTGGAAATTAATTCTGACAGTCTAAAAAATGTTAAATTAAAGCAAAGCTCCGGGCAGAAATTTCATATCAGTATTATGGCTTGCTATTTCCAAACCATGCAGCTGCCATTTAGGTATGTAGGACCGCTGGCCACGGGAGTATCTACCATGAAGCAAACAAGGCATTTGCCTTGGGTTCCATTTTTCAGCGGGGCAGAGCTGTCCCCCGGTGACTGCGCTATTGCCGAATGCCGGCTACAGCGTGGTCATCCAGTTCTGGGAGGGGCATCTATTGACCTCCTCCCAGAACCACGCCCGCTTCAACATGCTCTGACATCTCTGTGTCCTTCGGATGCAGCCAATCACAGCAACTCTTTACCATGTGATCAGCTGTGTCCAATCACAGCTGATCATGAGGCAAATACACTTGGCGGTTATTGCCATTATTTTTCTCACGCTGTGACAGCACAAGGAGAAGAGAGAGCCGGTAACCGGCCAGTGTCCTGATCATCAGTGCTAATCAGTGTCCTGATCATCAGCGCAGCCCCAACAGTGCTATTCGGTGTCCTGATCATCAGCGCATCCCCAACAGTGCTAATCAGTGTGCTGATCATTAGTGCATCCCCAACAGTGCTCATCAGTGTCCTGATCATCAGTGCATCCCCAATAGTGCTCATCAGTGTCCTGGTTATCAGTGCATCCCCAACAGTGCTCATCAGTGTCCTGATCATCAGTGCATCCCCAACAGTGCTCATCGGTGTCTTGATCATCAGTGCAGCCCCAACAGTGCTAATCAGTGTCCTGATCATCAGTGCAGCCCCAACAGTCCTCATTAGTGTCCTGATCATCAGTGCAGCCCCAACAGTGCTCATCAGTGTCCTGATCATCAGTGCATCCCCAACAGTGCTCATCAGTGCCCTGATCATCAGTGCATCCCCAACAGTGCTCATCAGTGTCCTGATCAACAGTGCTGATTAGTGCCCTGATCATCATTGCAGCCCCAGCAGTGCTCATCAGTTTCCTGATCATCGGTGCATCCCCAACAGTGCTCATTAGTGTCCTGATCATCAGTGCAGCCAACCCCCCCCCACCTTGTACTTACCTGAGGCCGGATCGTTCCAGCGCGAGGACGAGCTCGTTGTCTCGGGTCCTCATTGAATAGATTGACAGCAGCGGGAGCCACAATCAATTCCAGTGACACGGGAGCCGAGTCCTGCTGTCAGTGGATGCAGCAGCAGGACTGGTGAGTGCGCCCGCACGGATGCCCCCAGGGAAAGCACTTCTCCAAGGGGGGCACCCTGGGAAGAGGAGGATCCAGGAGCGCTGCCGGGGGACCCCAGAAAAGGAGGATCGGGGCCACTCCGTGCAAAACCCTTGCACAGAGCAGGTAAGTATAACCAGAATGAGAAAAACGTTTATTGCCATGATCTGTAAACAAGGTTCACGGATTAGGAATTTGTCTTGGTATTTTGGCACACAAGAAGAATAAAAAATACAAAAAAATAAATACTAAGTAAAATACATGATAAATACAAAAGTAATCATAAGATTTACAGGGTTGGATAGGATAACTGTACAGGCTATTTAGACTTACAATTGTCAAAATTTACAGTGTCAAAGTGTCAAGTGGCAAAGTACAAAAATTTACAGTGTGTAAAGTGTTAAGTGTTCATGAGTCCCACAGCAGATGGATAGAAACTGTTTTTGTGGCGGGAGGTTCTGGTCCGCATGGACCGTAGCCTGGAGTGGCTGAAATAGTCCATGTCCAGGGTGAGAAGGGTCGGCTGTGATCCGACCTGCTCGTCCCCGAGTCCTGGAGACGTACAGGTCGTGGATGGATGGAAGGCTGCAGCCGATCACCTTCTTTTCATGCAAAATTTACAGTGTCAAAGTGTCAAGTGGCAAAGTACAAAAATTTACAGTGTGTAAAGTGTCAAGTGTTCATGAGTCCCACAGCAGATGGA
The DNA here is from genome assembly GCA_018402905.1 of Glandirana rugosa. Taxonomy (NCBI): domain Eukaryota; kingdom Metazoa; phylum Chordata; class Amphibia; order Anura; family Ranidae; genus Glandirana; species Glandirana rugosa. The sequence continues at coordinate 430,878 of BLSH010260803.1, forward strand.
TAGAAACTGTCTTTGTGGCGGGAGGTTCTTTTCCGCATGGACCGTAGCCTCCTGCCTGAGGGGAGTGGCTGAAATAGTCCATGTCCAGGGTGAGAAGGGTCGGCTGTGATCCCACCTGCTCGTCCCTGAGTCCTGGAGACGTACAGGTCGTGGATGGATGGAAGGCTGCAGCCGACCACCTTCTTTTCAGAGCGCACAATGCGCTGCAGTCTCTGTCTGTCCCTGGCTGTGGCTCCAACGTACCACACGGTGATGGAGGAGGTGAGGATGCTTGTTGTTTAAAAAAAAAACCTTTACAATCACTTTGATGTTCCCCTTTAAATGCTGACTTTCTGTCCTGGTTGGTTATGCGCAGCAGATGTCATTGCCCCCTTTGATTAGCTGTAATTTTCCTTTGTGCCTCTCTCACATGTGCTATTTGAGGAACGCCATCAGATCTGTAATGAATCATTGGGAAATTGTAGAGCGAAGGGAAAACGATCCCAAATTAGACTTTCCATGTGGCTGAATAGCTTTACACAATAGTACATCTGTCATACGGGCGGTGTTTGCACACTCTGTTCAGTTCTGGGATTTGTTCAGATGTGATACTCTGCGGGTCGCTGCCCATTGTCCCTCTTAGATGAGCTCTGGATGACTTCAGTCTTCATATCCCCAGCACAGGGGGCTCATGACAATTAATTCATTAATATGGACTGTGTAACAAGCTGTCAGCTTCTTTTTTTATAGTCACTCTCATTGAATCTGAAAAGGAAATTTAAATACAGCCCCGTTCACATGGGCCCTACTACAGCATATACACTAAGAGCTGTGTTAGCCCACACGGGGATGAACAGGTGTTTGGTTCAGGCAGCCCCATTCATTATAATTGGGGTGCAGTGACGGCATGGACACAGCTGCTAAAGAAAAAAAGCATCCAAGAGGAGCCTGGACTATGATTTACAGGAAGACGGAAAAAACTCGGAAAGCTTGCTGTCTCAGACTGCTCACAATGGGCAAGACTAACCTACAGTGGGTACCCCAGCAGGTTTCCAGAAAAAAAAAACTGCATTAATGGAAGGAGTACAACACATAGAAGAAATATTTATACTGAAAAAAAAAAAAAAAACGTGTTTTCGGAGTCAGAAAAACCTCTCCCTTCATCAGGGCTTCAGTCAAGATCAGAACGAAAGCAAGTTAGAACAAGATAAGTTCTTGACTGCTTGCACAGAAACTGCTGGCCAGTAACTCTCCTGATCCAGCAGTAACCGTCCCTACACATATCTACACAGGAAACCTCTATTTTGAGTCCATTCGAGGTTCTTATTTTAACTGAAGCCCTGATTAAGGTGGATTCTTTTCTCCTATCGTTCACTGACAGACGCAGCTCATCATAACCTGTGGGGTTTATGCTGGTCCCACTAGGAGTTAACTAGGCAGGGAAAAAAAACAGCTGGCCCCTCCCATGGGGGCCGTCCTCTCTTCCTACATAAACCCCCTCATAGCATAGCTCTTCAGGGACCCGCTCCGGTAAGGTCGCTGCAGGGGCTGGAAGACGGCAGTGGCAGCGCAAAACTGAAAAGGCGGAGGACAAGTCCTCCTCAGCCTGATGGGTTGCCCCCACCCGGGTTTCGGGTGGGGGGACGTCTTCTGGGGTTCGCAGACCGGTGGCTGGCTCACATTTCCGACCGCTGGGTCCGGGAAGTGGTGTCCACCGGGTACAGGATAGAGTTCATCTCTCTACCCCCAGACAAGTTCTTCCCATCAAATTTAGGGCTCCCGCAGGAACGCCGGGAGGCCCTCCTTGGGGCTGTACAGGCGCTCTCAGACCAGGGGGTGA